>JARFOD010156388.1:0-12224 GCA_031763545.1 Mopalia muscosa | reverse complement strand
AAACGATAAGTCGATGCCATATTTAAGTATATTTAATGGTAACCTTTCAAGGGATATAGATGTTATTTCAGCCCGGAGTATGGCTTTCAGCGTCCCCCGTATAGAGATGTTCAGAAAACCCGAGTCCATTACAACTAGACCACTCACTCGGAAAACGGGATCGACGTTTGTCAATACTTCATAAGGACATGATGGCGCTTAGTGTATTTGTCATCAGTATAATGTCAATATACTTTCTCATTTCAACCGCCATCACACGGTCCCCACTTTGCCCGGACTCCGCAATATAAACATATTCTTTTTTCTTCCAGGTTATTGTTAATTGTGGCCGAATTATCTACCATCTCGTTAAATGTCATCACGATGACAGCTCGGTGGCAGAAAGGTTTGATAAAATAATTGGGTTACACTTTTTGATAATATCGCTGTTACACCCAGGGTAAAACTCATGTTGTATAACAGAAGTAAAACAAATGCAACAGTGGATATTGAAGCCATCTGTTTTCTACATTGCAGCCTCTATTTGTAGCAATCATCAGGAATATGTATTCACGGGTATTCCTGAATCCTGATGATGGCTTCATAGAAAAGACGAAATAAAGAATACCGACTTCAATATTCGGAAAAGCATTTATTTTATGCTTAGTTGGTCGGTGTTCGTTCTCTAGTGTAGAGAACATTCACCCAGCTGCTAACCACTATCCACCTATCAACTGCGTTTTCCAGTGTAATGAATGAAAACAAATCTTGTATTTATAAGCCATCAAATTGTAATTCTTCTGCGCATGTCATGAATATTTTACAGTGCCTTGCATTTTTATTGGTAATTATTTTGGCTCTATTGACAAGAAAAACGTACAATATTGGTCCACCGGTTCCTTATATATCTGCTCTGTGTTATTTGTTTTTATGTGCTTCTCCAAGACTTCCGTGTGTTGTGTTGTTGAGAGGGTATTTATATGACTTAGCGTTATACAGTCCCCTTAAATCAATCCGAATCGAGCGCATAAAAAAAGCACACGGGACCTAATTAAAGTCTGAATTAGCCAATAACGATACAAAAATCAATAGAAAATACCCAGAACTAATATCTTGTACAGTACCACTATTTACGTACTGCAAGGTTAAACACTTCCCCTGTGCGCAAAGAAATATTGCGTGATAAGGAGCAATTAGGAATATCATACGCATCGCTAATCAGAATCGGTTACTTTTCCGATTGGCCAAAATAGTAATTCTATAAAGAAATCGGTTTCATATTATATGACTACCACATGTAATCAATAATATCTATTAAAAAGGTTATTAAAAAAAAAACATGACACTCAGCAAAGTTCTTCGGGATACCGAAGTTAAATTATCTTTTTCTGCAAATGTAACATAAAACGGGTGTGTGTATGTCGTTGTTGTTGTTGCGAAAAAAGTATCCTCGAAAAAAAAAGAAAAAAGTTTCTCATCTGTACAGAAAACCGTACACGAAGAATTGCTGTCTCAAATGGTAATTTCACATTATCAGCTATAAGTAAAACCATTTCATTAATAGTGGCGATTATAGTTGATATATATACTCTTATCGTTTAAATTAAAACACATTAATGCAAAACTCAAAGACGTCAATGGGGCTTCGTCTTATTCATAATTGGACTTAACAAAAGGCCATGCAACGGTTTAACTAAAAATGGATAAGAGAAATTTATGGAATCTGAGCCACTCGGGGTTTCTTGTTTGAAAACTTGGTTTGGCAAGACCAACGAATGTGATCCATCTTATAAGTGACGAAAAACAACCTTTGGCTTGTCTCAACCGCGGATCGTATCAGAACTTTGACTAGCACGTGAGAGGCCAACATGTTTAATACGAAACATCATCAGTACTATTACATTATCTGTTTAATGCATACATTTGATATGCAGTTATAAAATATCAACTGCAGGCCTCCAAGAGGGATTGCTGCATTTGACTGACATTGCCAACATTTCCGAAATGTCCCCAATTGAATGCCAATATTACCATCTATATTTTATTTGTTGTATGATCAGTTTTTGCCCTTAGCTATTAACCCTGGTCCTTACATTCGTCGTAATATATATGCTTGGATTTACTACATATGTATGTCTGTTTCAGGTCTACTGCAGTTATAAGTTATAAACACGTGAATCAATTCTGACATTGGCAATGATTTACTGGACTGGAAACAACAGTAAAAAATGTTAACATTAATATTTAGTTCATTAGTTTCCTGTATTTTAGACCACGGTAAGATCAGATTCTTGTTGTCATGACAAAATGAAATTAATACAATAACAACATTTCGTTATAAGCTATGACGTTCGAGAAGCTGTATTATTTATTTAGACACAAGAATAATGTACGTGAAAACTGATTAATTTGCCGCAAGGAGTTAATTTTATGTGCTTCTCTTAATAGCCATATAGAGATATATAGCATAATGTGGGCTATATACGAAGAAGAACAAGGTGCGGGCTATTGGTACACAAATTTAGTACCACGAAAAATAAGTCTTTTCCTGTTACCTAATTATAATTACTCATCTTGTAAAGCAGATATACCTTAGCTATGCATAGACAGCATAAGTAAGAAAATCGCAATAACCTGTTCTATTGTCGCTATAAAAATACTACATAAATTCACACGTTTATCCTTATTCTTAAGCGCCATTACCTGTAAATTATCTGTGTAAATATAAAGTTTACATGCAGGAGACAATGGGTCCTTAAAGCAGTTTTAAGCAATGTTTGATATATCGACGTGCACTGCCACATAACGCTTCAACTGTATTCATATATTGATCGTGCTATTGTAAATATGTACTTTGTGTGACTGGAAACAGTGGAAAAGATATGGGACCATAGCGAGCGTGTTGCTTTAGACCGACACGGCACGACTGAGGTACTGGCGGTTGAGACAACATTTTCTTACTACTTGGATTAAAAACGTCGGCAATGCGTTCTCTTAGCACAAAAGACACTCTGGTTTTGTTTCTATATGCATACTTTGATGTTGCTGCACACATAAATTAAAACCATGGTAGGTCTATATAACTTTATTTGTTGCTCCTCAATAAAATCTAAATGTATATAGTCACACATACCGTATACCATAATGAGATAATACAAAAAAAATGTTCCGTCCGACACAGCCATGTGGCAGCTATCAGCTAACGTGAACTGTCTCGTGAAAGGTCAAATTACAATGCAATTATGCACTGATCACATGATTCCGATTGTGTCTTTATTATATAATGAATCGATTGGTTTCCTTTCTCGTCAAACCTCCAATCTTTCAGCAATATCACAGCTGGTCTAGACAATAGTAACTGGTGGCCAAAGTGTATCCATCCCAGGGGAAATAAACGAACGTCAAATATAAACCCGCGTAATCACTGTAAACTTTTTTCGCCAACAACAAAAACTACAATCATACGCTTGTTATTTTCAATATACAGGCAACATAAATTCCAAATGATCCCACGATCAAGTAAAAAAAAAAATACATTTAAATATTATCAAGCTTTGCAAAACACTTACGGTTGATAGTACTGTGGATTCGTCCAGGATATGTCTGTGTATATATTCGAGAAAAAATCTTAATCACTTGTTCATTTTTCAGCATAAACGTTCAGTTTCCTCCAGGCAACATTCAGCAGATTAAGTTTGATATGGTTTTTAGAAGCCAACCAAATCCCGAAGTACCGATAAACAACAATGCTTAAATTTCAAAATAATGACATCAAATGCTGCATGTGAAATAACAAAAACTATTAAAGCGGTTGACTTAGATATCATTATCATGCGCTAAACTCTTTCTCTCTCGAATAAACAGAAGCCATAAAATTCACCTTGCGTCATATACGAGACAGGCGTGTTTGTGTGCTGAACCAATTCCAAGAATAAATCAAACTTCAAATATTCCAAAAGCAAAGTCACCATAGAAGGATGTCCACAAATCGTGTGTGCAGACCGGCTGCTGGATCCTTACAAAGTTTACACAGCTCATCCTCGACAGTATCTCTTTAGCGAATCTATTTGGCATTCCACGTGTGAAGTGCTACCCGTCGTTTACACGTCTGTTCAATGGGAATGGCGATCCTATACTAGTCTCCGTATATCCATTGGTACACACTCAAGGTACACACGAATCACGGCAGAACACAAAAAATAACAATGCTGTAACACCTCAAGCAAGTCATTAGGAGAAAAAGAAATCACATTATAGCTCTTTGGGATAAACGCTCCCTATAGGCTCCTGGTAAAGATACAACGATCTATACAGTTAATATCGAGTGGCAAGGTTTCGATTAACCCATATTTATCTGATCAATGCGAACAGAGAGTAACTGGTATAGCTAACATAAACACTGAATTAACACTGGTAATAGTGACCCGTTAGAACACGTTTATTGATCCCAGCACTAGCCATCATCAAAAGTAAGGTTTTAACTACATTAAAAGTAGCCCAGTCATAGAAGCTTTACCTGATTTTAACAGTGGATAAACGAAGCTGAGACTTGTTTAATAGTATGTGACTTTGTAAGATATGAGTGGATCTATCAGCTAGTTCTATCAGCTTTCAAAACTTTAAAATAGAAAGGGCAATATGTTTTTTCGCAAAACTTCTGCTTCATGTACAGGCCAACAATACAGTCTGACCAAGTACCATACCCGGTACGAGGAAATGTTACTGGGTAAAAAGCTTGGACAAAATGACCACGTTTAGAAAAACGACAACACGATAATTATGCCAAAGGGCTTAAGCATCCGTCTCTTCCATACATTTCACTTTTTTGACGGTAAACTAGCATACTTAGCCTTACAGTGAAAGGATTGACCCTCGAATCAATGACAGAACAAACAGTGGCGAAATAAAATGCAATATCATCTCTTTAAATTAAACAAGCAAGAACGTTAGCTAAATAAATCGCCGATTAAAAACCACTTTGTTACGAATAGCATTATTCGTTTGAATATTATTTTACACCACATTCCGTGTTATGTTAGCTTAAATTCACAACACGACAAATTTAGTCCCTTACCTGTTATATACATTTGTTGTCCATTGAGAAACGCACATACAGGATTAGCAGGCAACCATTTACATCCATAAACTGGCTCTATCTTGAGCGTCAGAAAATATATATATATATATTAGACGGATTCCAATAAGTAGTTGCCTTTCATTGTCTTGCGATTGGTGTGTTTAGTGACATAGTTAATGTAAAAACTAACGACAGGTTCATATTTAACCAAGACGGCAGAATAACTAACGAGAACGATATGAGTTCTGACATATCGTTCAAGTATATAGACATTTCACATCGGTGCTGCAAATGTTGTACGAGAAAGGCCAGATACGTTAAAGAAGATCATTTCATAGTATATACCCACAGACAAAGAACAGAAAGGTTATCAAGATGTATATCTAGCTGATACGCGGCCCGTTTAGCTGAAACAACATTGTCTACTCTTATCTTTTGTAATATATCGTTGAGTACTTTCTATCGCGCCAAAATGGCTCACTGATTCTAGCAGGGCTGAATGAAGTCTAATGGATACAGTCAAGCAAAGAAGTCCTTTGTTCCTCATATTAACGTTTCATGAATTCGTGAAAAAAAAATATTAAGTATTAAGATTAAAAACCTATCAGTCCGTATTCATAAATCGGAACTGATATCTTTGGTAAATTCTATATTGTAGGCGTTGTGTTCTTGTAAGTCAACTACAATATATTGAAACCCAATAACAGGCCCAAATCAATAGGATAAAAACTAATCAATTAATACGTACTTACCAGTATATCATTTTAGCGTCGAAATAATACCTATCGATTTATTTCCTTTTTATGTTTAGAGATTGTCCATTTAGGTCCAGCTAATTGAGAAAATGGCAAAGAAATCATGGTATTGTTACACTGTCTCAATACATGCTATATTTCACTGTTCACTGCGTTGATACAATGAATAACAGAGGAACTGACCAGTATGGACCCTAATATATACAGAAGTGTTCATTAATTTTAAAGAGCTTCTACCTTTTTTACTGAGTGGGTAAGACTCTCTTATTTTATATATAAAATGGATAGATGCAATTCGACTCCCGGCTGAGGCAAGCAATTTTTTTTTTCTCTACATTAAAAAAATATATCCAGACCACCGGTCAGTTAAGTACCAAACTCGCCTTTAGTAAATCTTTGTTGCTCGAGGTGCTTTGTCTACAGGGTTTCCGCGTGCCTATTGGTCTTTGTGGCCGATTGTGAGACGTTTCTAGTCGATTCCCGAAAAGCTGTCTGCTTTCAAATTGTTACTCTTTGGTAGAAATGAGCGGAAAGAAAACCTAACTAATATGAGCGGATTATCGATCTTGTTTCAGGACGTTTTCATTTCTTTATCGATTAAAAGATTCAAGCCAAATAAAGATGGAAACGGTATTTCCATAATGAAGCACATTTCTTTTTAGAAAATGTTATCTTGATTAAAGCAACGTTGCGGTGTTAAGTAAACACCGACAAAGCTGGCGATCCTTGTATTTATGCAGCTGATCGGCGTGAGCTTAAGTTGATACTAAAACATGGTGGGACTTTTTTACATCAGCGTACTCGTGTTTATCAAGGAATACCGAGATTCACATGCAGCATTAAACAGCAGCTGTTGTTTAATCGACAATTTACGTTCTCCACAATACCTAGCATTGCCTGGATGACCCAGAGTTAAAATTGCTCTTTCGTGAAAAGCGAACGTTCGCAACAGCTTGATTAACATTAGGTGTTATATACAGTTTTGTGGCACTGAGACAGGCGGTTGAATTCTATGGAATGCTGATTCAAATACAAATAAAATAAGATCTGGTTCTGTACATGTAATAATTAGTGTTCAAACTATGCAGAATTACGTTTTTAAACAAAGGTTTATGAAAAAAAAAAATGTTGATGACCAACATTGGAGCATAAAGGAACCGAATTCTTTGTAATTCCAATGAACACATAAAATTAACATATACTAATATTAGTGTATTAACGATCGGGCTTTGGAACAGTCTTCATCTCTGTGTAAACTCGGTTCTTCAGATGGAAACCAAACACACTTTTGTGGAAAGAGATTACCAAAATCAACTCGCTGCTTTTTGATGTAGGAGACGACAATATTATAAAACCAGAGGCTTTGGTGTTAAATAAATATCGTGTAGTCGTTCAATCATCAAGCTGAAAATCTGATTTTCATATTTGCAGAATACTATTTTTTTTTATTATACCATCGTATATGCCTTATCTGTCGACGTTCAATTTATAATTTATTATGAACATCGTTGTGCCAATGCTAATCAGAGATATCTCAAATTAATAGTTCATAATGGTAATATTGTATATAAGATTTATTCATCTATTATTTCCTAAAATGATATATTGTGTCAATTATTAATTCATTATTACTGACAGAGCGGTCAGCGATGCATCATTAGTGACTCGTATATATCTATATGTAAATGTATATATTGCATGGCCACAAGCCCTAAACATGTGCAATTTGCCATGTCGAAGGTGATTCAATTGTAGTTCAATACAGTTATAAATGTACTAATACAGATAGACTATAAATCGCTGGACTACTAGTATTCTCACCCATTGTTGAAGTCGTACATCAAGCTAATTGTCCATATAAAGGTACATTATTAATAACTTTCATCTTACTTTGCACTACAATCACATATCAGTGGTGCCAAAACAAATGCAATTGATTCATATACATATAATTGAATGTATACAAACTGCACAACTTTAATGATTATGACGAGTGTTTATTTGTTTGCATAACTTACTCGAGTAATTTTGAAAATTCTAGACAAAATTGATGCCAGCCCCAGTATTTTGACTCCTTCTGTATATACATCCTTTCAAAGTACAAAATAATTTACATGGAATCAAGAAGGATGTTATTTTATTACATATAAGACTTTTGAATTTTTTAACACCCGTTTTTAATCCCCAAAACTCAACAAAACTCAAGTAGGTAAAGTGTGTGTTTGCAAGAAACCACTATAGGGAGTGCAGTTTTGTACCGGTGGATATGTTGTATATTCTTCAGCTTTAATACCAAAACAACAATACATTGTTACTTGTTCCTCTGGGTGGCAGTCCGATCAATATGGATTGATAAAAAATACTGGAAACTTGGCTTTTAATTTTATAATATTTAATATACCTATTAATTATCGTGTCGTGTGTACTCTTAATTATTGATAGTTGGAAGTTGACAACATTGTCTAAACTGATGCCGTTATTAGATCCTCTCCATAATTTACACCAATAACTGTTGTCCATCTGAGCCAATGCCGATAAGTTAACACTGATGAAATGTATTTGTTTAAAATTTCGGCCATTACTCCAATGGGTCGGTTACTCGAAAGACTATAAGTCGGCAAAGCCAGAGATAGACTCAACATGGCGGTATGCCTTCTTATAGCTGATTACATTTAATATCGCTTCGATCAAATGGCTACTGAATAACTAGAAACATCAATTTGAAACATCGAAACATCAATTTGCAATTTGTTGCCTAATGACAAATTCGTTAAGGAAATTTAAACACAGATATCTTGTTAATCGATTGACTTAGGTTAGAGCTGCATATACAATCAACCATAAAATGTAAACTTATCTACTCTGTTATGCACGAATGGTCTTCCATTCGGTAATTGAACATTCTCTGTACGATTTGTAGCAACGATTTCAGGCTATTTGCCATATATGCCAAGTTTTAATTGGTCTACAAAGAAATACAGTCAACCAATCAAAACGCTGTCAATAAGGCGGAAACCCGTTAAGTTGCATCTACAAATCGTGGCGTGTTACTGCGTTTTAAGTAAACAACACGACTTTGATAAGACCATATAGGGCTTGAGACCTGTTCTCACAGAACGATTTTTAGTTACATTTAAGAGATTCTAAACATTTTGTAGCATTTTGATTGGTCGATCAACAGAATAACGCAACAGTCGCCCACACAAAAATACGGGGAATCACTCGTAATCGTTTCTACAAATCGCATTTAAGAACTGCAGCATTATCTAAAGGCCTTCCGACAACTGTTTTTCAATTCTGATATGACAAAGAACAACAAACATTGAAATCTTTACCTCAGGTCAATGCAGCCTGACAGCACAAGAATGATGGGATAGGCTATGATGACATATTGCTGCTTCTGTAGTTAAATATTTAAAACAGTTATTTTCGCTTTCTTTTTGTGTGTCTTTTATGAAAACTCCTTAGGTATGAATTATTCTCTAGACTTAAATTTTGATGAATATCTGATAAGGTTGAGTAATTAAAAGTTACAGATTCAACTTGAGGAATTCTGAATGTCAGTCCGGTTAACTTAGGTCGATATTAGGGACACATCTTGTTGATTATCTCACCTTGATTTGCTATTAAGTACGGATTTTATCATTTTAAAAATCAATTTGTCGACTGTACTTAAATTGACCTGTTTTATAAACTATGTTTCTGATGCTATGAAATGTAACCCCAAGTCCATACAGTATTTTCGGATTTTTCGAAAGCCTTTGACTGTGTACGTCATGAGCTTTTGTTGCATAAATTAAAGTGGTATGGCATTCCTGGCAGCTTATTAATTTGGTTTACATCTTACTTGTATAACAGAAAACTTTGAGTTAAAATTAAAGTGTTATTCCAAAATAACGAAAATACTGTTAATTGTAACTTGTATAACTGAACAAATATACCATCTGGAGTGCCACAGGGGTCGATATTAGGACCATCTTTTATTTGATGTTTATCAATGGAATACTAGCATGCTTTGTCAACTCAAACGGCTTGCTTTTTGATGACGGAAAAACTGTATTTGAAACAATACAATGTCTGAATTATTGTCATCTTTTACAAGAAGTTATTAATAGTTTTTTTATTATGGTGTCATAATTGGCAACTGAAACTTTATTTGAAAAATGTTTTACTCTAAATTGTACTTTAAAGAATAACATTATACCATATGATTATGTTATAGGAACTAACACTTTGGTAAGAGTTGATTAAATCAAAGCTTTGGTCCATATAAACCAAGTTCTGAACAAAGCCTATAAATTGTTTGGATTTTTGAAGCGAAACTGTAAAACTTTTGTCAATATTCTTACTATAGTCTCTATATATGTTTAGTACAAAGTAATTTAGAATATGCTTGCGTAGTTACCAAAAAACATGTGAAAAAATAGAAGGGGTTGAAAAAATTTGTGAAATTTTAATGTGACAGATTGTCTCTAGAGTATCATCGCAAAGATAAAGATTATTGTGTAAACGTTTCAATTTACCACCTCTTGGTTGTAAACGAAAATGATTTGATTTAATAGTTTTACATCGTGATGTTAATAGTTATTTTAATGCACCTTACCTTATGATAACTTACAAAGTACCATTTAGAATATCACGGTCTAAAACCTATTTTATTCGGGTACCTGTCGTTTATTGTTAAAGAAAATACGTGTTTTAATTAGATCTCAACATCGTTTTAACACCGTGTCTTTCTCGTATGATATCGATATCTTTGCCTCATTTATCTAATTCAAAAGCAAATGTAGATCAATTTTATTATTTTAACATGACAAATAAGAATTTCCCTTTTAGAATTATGTGTTTATAATTATATCTGTGCCTGTTAGTATCTGTTATTTTGTTATCATCTCTGTTAATGGATCTGTTGGATTTGTATCCGTAAGAATCAATAAACTAATTTCATTTCGAAATATTGTTTTTATAACGCAACAGAATTGATCCGTTGTTGGAGATTGTTGGACTGGTGCTGTAAGGGTTCCATACAGAATCGTTAAGGGTTCCACCAGAACCCTGACTGGATTCCATTAGAGCCATAGTTCGCTAAGAGTGTATATAAACCATTTACAGGCGAGAAATGATGCCTTTAATCTTGATCCTTCATGCAATTATCTTTGTCAGTTAAATAACCTGTTATTTATGTTCAGGTCAGTTCGCAATCTAGGTAAGGGCGATACCCTTGACATCGTTTGCGCTGACGAAAAACACATGTTTCGACTCTTTACCAATCAGCCAAGTTAGATCTTACGAATTTCTGTGAAAATTAGACAATTTATTTCGTCGGTAGTAGAATTTTTTATCAAACTTTTTATATCATTTCTATTTTTGAATCAGCTTTTTGTAGCAATTTACAATTTATTGACATAGAGAATAAAAACTAAAGAATACCAACACGATAGAGAGTAATATTTTTTATCTATGAAAACATGTTGGCGTTCCTCCAGCTTTGTTCAGAGTATTAAATGGCCAGACCTACCTTTTTCCATCTGGGCAGCTACAGCACTATATACTTTATCTGCGACAATCTGCGGACAACTGATACCTTTGAATCATATTATCATATCGTGGATCTGATAAATATGTCATTGGTCTGATTAAAAATAAATTTGGCGAGAATTGCAGGCATTGACAAGTGTTACTTTTCCATATCATCTAAGCTGCTATAGAGGTCTCTTAAAAGTATATGTATGATAAAATCACTACAGGTGTAAGATTTAATTGAATACTATCTGTACCACAAGACCGATGAACTTTTTATATGTAGTTATTTTATATGTAGTTCGACGTTATCGTATTTATGGAAACCTAGCTATCTGTATGGAGCTCACACATTTATCTGTTCCATCATATCATCGGATTGCAAATGGATAACAGATGGTGGAACTTGTTATTTTCGAATTTGTTAAGTGGTAAATATCAGCCACGGCAGAGGTAGTTATCCGCGTATACGAATTACACAGTAGGCCTATATATATATATATATATATATATATATATATATATATTGTGAGCCTCTGTTCCTCATTCGGTAGAGTGTTACACCTGAAATTGAAACGTCCCGCGTTCGAATCACTGTGGAGGCAAACGAATGTCTCTCTCCTCGTTTATTCAATATGTATTTATGCCAGAACCAGGCTTTTGGATTACACAAGCAAAAACCTATTCGGAGTAATATACTCAGTCAAAACAGAAACTTCACACTCATAAATTTCTAAATATTTTCTTGAAACTTAATACAAGAGATATTATTATTAGACGTAAGGGCATTGTCAAAGACATCATGACACTCATGACACTCCGATGTGCACGAGCCCACTTTAGCACAGTAGAGTGACAATCTCGGGAAAACAAGCTTTTACAGTAAATTATCC
>JARFOD010156377.1:0-12224 GCA_031763545.1 Mopalia muscosa | reverse complement strand
AGTATGACGTTAAACACCAATCAAACAAACAAACAAACCAATCAAACAAACAAAAAAAACCAGTTCTAATGTTTAAGTATTATAAAAATAAATAGTTAATCATTCAAAGATGAAAAAAATAAATACAAATTAAAAGTCAACATTTTGATGTCTATGGACCCTTCAGAGGTCATTATTGTGGTTCTTTACAATTTTAGGTAGCTATAAACTGTTCAAGCTGGAGGTTTATCTGACCAGTAGAGAATTAGGGGAAACACACCCACTAAATGTTACTTACCGACTTGGCATTCTCTTAACATAAGTCCATGTATGAAGTTAATATATTGGTATTTTTGTGAGCTTAGTTTTAAATCAAAATCTCTTCATTTGTCTGTGTAGAGAATGTTTTTCCTACAAGTGAAGGATGCTATATTAAGTGATGAGATCTATTGTCCACCGGAAACCTCAGTGTTATTGGCTTCATATGCCGTCCAGGCAAAGTATCTTGACCACGACAAAGCATCACATGCGGATGGATTCCTGAAGAATGATCGATTACTTCCACAAAGGTAGGTATACATTAAATGCTGTCAGAGATTGGCAGTCCCTATTTTTCTTTTCTTCAAAATTCCTAAAATGAGATTTGCTGGTCCTGTGGACTTCACACGGGCTATTAATTGCCCTGGTACGAATTGCTTTTTCTGTGACTATGATATATTAGAGTACACCACTGTCCTAGGGGGGGAATTTACTTAAGCAAATATTAGGGATCTTAGCAAATACTAGGTATATTCCTGTTGCCCTAGTTGCCTCAAAGAGAACAGGTTAACAAAAGTCGGATATGTTGTAGTATCTTCCTCTCGGTTTTCCTCCGTAATAAAGCTAGGTGCATTGTGAAGTGGACAATCCGTCATCATATAAGCGAAATACCCTTGAGTACCATGTTAAACCCCAATAAAACAAACAGACAATCTTAGCACTGGAGGAACATTTAACAGGTCACGTATTATGATTGCATTAGAATGGCTATATACTATTTGGATAACACTATTATTTACGTGAAATACTCTTTGACTTCCATAAGTTGGGACACTCTAATTTTGGGACAGTCCAAAGAAATAACATGTAAGACCCCCTGTGGTAAAGCCTATTTCTCTGTCTCAACTGCTAGAAGTAATACTGTAATACTGGGCCTATTAATCAATGTAACAATGTATTTATTTCAGAGTTCTTGAGCAGCACAAGCTGAGTAAGGAGCAATGGGATGAACGAATTAGTAATTGGTGGGCCGAACACAAGGGAATGTTGAGGTAAGCAAGGTTGTTTTTTTTTCTTCGTCAGTACCCTCGTTCTTTTGTATTTATTTCTAATCTCACGGCTTATCACTAGAGAGCACACAATCCCATCAAAGGTCAGCTTTGCTAGGTTTAAGCAATAGCATCCCTGAATTACCACTAAATTCAGAGTAAAACATTAATAAATCAATCAGCTTTGTTAGCATTCCTTCACTTATTACATGTTTTACATCAACCATCGGTATATTCTGAAAGTTGAACAGGTAGCTGCACAGTTACTTGCTTTATGTTTTTCTTCAACTTCTGATAATGCAAGATAATGGTTTACATCACCCATTAGACTGGCATGCTGCCATATGAGTGAAATAACCCTAAACATCACATTAAACCCCAATCTGACAACAACAAAAAAAGACAATGCAAAGTAGGCATATTGTTGTGAAATACCAGACCTGTGCTGTTATCTTTTCCGGCATTACTTTAAAATAGGTCCTGTAAATTTTTGTGAGATCAGCTAACAGTTGCATTTTCCCTGGGTTTTCTGATTTTTTAAGTACATAAATGTGCCTTATGAAAATTGAAGCAAAATTGCTGTAAAATACAATTATCATTGATAATCAGATGGCAAAATTGGTCAAAATCAGTGGCACAGTGCAAATTTTGACGAAGACTACAACAATGTGTGAAAACTTTAAATCTGTCCTCTTAAATTAAGTTTGTATAACCATGGGAAGGCCCCATTCTGTCTGTTCTCCCCAACAGCACAGGTTTGAAATACCGTTGCAGATGCACAGCAAAGTTGCACATTTGTCATATTTTGCATTTGGTTTTGTCATTGTCCCACTGGAAAATCCTGCACCCATTGTTCGAATAAATTTAAGGTCATGGGGAGACCTTTCTTAATGATGTATGTACCATATAGTGAATTTTACAGAATTTTTTATTTGTTATTATTTTATTTTTTTCTCCATGTTTTATGTTTGATTTTGTGGACGTCCTCTTTATAAAAGTTAAATACTTGTGAACCAATCTTTCTTTGCCATTTTAGAGAAGATGCTATGATGGAATATTTGAAAATCGCCCAGGATTTGGAAATGTACGGTGTGAATTATTTTGAGATCAAGAACAAAAAGGCAACAGATCTCTGGCTGGGAGTTGATGCTTTAGGGCTGAATGTTTATGAAAAGGACGACAAGTAAGTGACAAGTTGCAAAGCTTTTTCATCATATGAGTGGAGGTAAAAATAACTAATACAGACACAGATCATGTACTGCCACAATCCTATAAAAAGGAAGTTATAAATCTGACTTTTTGTTTTCTATGGGTCATTTGGAGGGACTGCCCTATTGCACAGGCTCTAAAGGGCACCCGCAAACTGATCTGCATTGGGATATCTTGTTAGGCATCTAATGAACTTCCTTTTTTGTTGTCAAGCATGTGTTGAAGGTGGATACCTTTAAATGCCATTAGTTATCCTGGCTTGTTCTTAGTGTTCTGGTATTCCTTGTGTGATTGTCATGTGCTTCCTCCACCAGTTTGGCTAGCACACTTTCATATGAGTGAAATAACCTTCAGTACGTTGTTAAACCACAATCAGCCAGCCAACAAATCAATGTCAAAATGTTTTTGGCACTGATCTTTTGTTTACCGAGTTGACCCCCTTTAAATATAATGTGGTGCAATAGAAGTTTCCCAGTTTTGTCATTTATACGGTGTTACTCATGTTTCACTATCAAATGATTATTAAAAATAAGGTTGTATATTTTTGCCAACCACTATATAATATTCACGCTGAAGCATCTCTCTGTTCACCTACATGTAATGAATCATCCAAATACTGGATCACTGTGACAAGCAGGAAGTAAAATAATCCCGAAAGAAAAAAGAGACAACAACAACAAACACTTTGTGTAAGACTTAAATTGACTGTCAGCCCTCTGGCTACGGTCAGGTTATTAAGAGTAGCAAGCTGCCTTTACTCAGCACTGTAGAAGGAGTTCAACTTTCCAACATTATCAAAACCCTTCGCATTTTACGACCGTGCCAGTGTCAGTTATTGTGAAATTAGTAAAATACCCTTAAGCATGGTATAAAATGCCAATCATTCCAATTGTCTGTCTGCCAAAAATTAAATTTTGTAGCCCTACTGGTATTCTGATGGCTATAATTTAACAAAATTATTAACATTATCACAAATAATTTAAGTGTTTTCTTAAATTAAAACAGCTACTTAGAAACAAAACATTTCAGGATTCCATAGAGTATGGTGCATAAGTTCCACAAAAAAATTGCTCTCTGATGGTTTAGCAGGATTGCTTTTAACCAGACAAAACTGTGATAAGTTTTTAATATGTGCATTTGTTTTCTCTCTGCAGACTCACACCCAAGATTGGCTTTCCTTGGAGTGAAATCAGAAATATTTCATTCAACGATAAAAAATTTGTTATAAAGCCTATAGACAAAAAAGCTCCCGTAAGTTGACATACGTGTTTTAACTGAACACCTTGTTTTTCATTTGGACAAAACATATATATATATATAAATTTTGGATAAGTTGAGTTTTGCAATGCTGTCTCAACTTAGTACTGGAGGAAGATTAATTTTCCAAAATTGCTAAATTATTTATATTACTAGGTCTGACTGAAGCTTGTCGACTTATTTTTTGGGCGAATTGTGCATAATGCTATTATATTATGTTATATTAAATTGTAGATCTTAACTTGTGAACTTAGATCTTTTCTTAACTTAAACTTAAACATAATATTAGTGTCGACCATCAGGTATATGAGCGAGTCACATGTTGTGGTTCCAGCAATTGCAGGGGTGGTTTTTACAAGGTTTCCTCACGGTTTTCCACTGTAATAAGGCAGTGTGAAGTGGACAATCCGTTGTCATATAAGTGAAATACCCTTGCGTACGACGTTAAACACAAAACAAGCAAACAATTTTTTGAAATTAGATAAAGCCATTACATTGTATATTTCCAGGACTTTGTATTCTATGCTCCTCGGTTGAGGATAAACAAGAGAATTCTGGCACTGTGTATGGGTAACCATGAGCTGTACATGAGGAGACGGAAACCAGATACCATCGAGGTACAACAGATGAAGGCTCAGGCCAGGGAAGAAAAACTGAACAAGCAACAAGAACGGTACGTATTATCTGTAGCTAGCTCTGTGAAGAGAACTGCTGTTTGTAGTTCATAGAAATAAAACTGATCGACTCTTGCTAAACATAGAGCCTGAATTCTGGTGGAGAACTTTCAGTTTGGCACAAAACACCCAGCGATGTTTAAAAAACTGACTGTATTAGGAGATGTGTTGACTGAAAATCTCATTGCCTGCTGGCATGGTTAAGTGGTTATCAAGTGCGCTTACCAATCCTACCTAAATGTACCGTTCACGGGATTGTGTCTGTCTTTTGACCGTCAGGTACATGAGTGAGTGGTGTTTTTTATGAAGTTTTCTACCGGTTTTCCACCAAAATAGACCAGGAACAGTGTGGATTGGACAATTAGTCCTCTAAGTGAAATACCCTTGAGTACGACATTAAACTACACTCAAACAAACCCATGGCCTCATACACACATAAAAGTACTTGCAACTTTTAGACTTGTGCACTGTCACCATCTGATCAAAGAGAATCAAACTTGCAATGAAAAAAGACTAGGTGAAATTAACCAGTGTAGGATAAAGCATTTGCCTGCAAAAAATCTCCTGCTGTTTGCGTTGTGCAATTAGCTCAGTTTGAATATTCATTTGGGGTGGTTTTGTGGCAGCAACAAGCACTAACAATTATTACATAAATACCTACAGTTTTTACGATTACATTTATTTCTTACAGGGCTAAGCTGGCGGTTGAAAGACAAGCCAGGGAAGATGCGGAGAGAGAAAAGGCTGACATGGAAGCTAGGTTGAAGAAATACGAAGAAGAACAAGCCAAGATTTTTGAAGGTATGAAAGGGACCAGATTATTTTGTTGACGTAACTTCAGGGTTCAGGAAGATTAAAATTTAATCTTCCATTGTTCTGATGTGCTCTGGATAAGATGAGACCTATTTGTTAAGTCTCTAAAATTGCACAGTTGTCTCAGACTATGTTTTGTAACCCTTTTGGTTCATGTAGTCTTGCAGGGTGGTTCGCTTTACTCATATGTATGGCAGATCATAATGGTGAAATAAACCAGTAAGAAACAAAAGGAGCATTAAAGGGATACTCTGAGCTGCAATAAAATGCATTTCGGCAAAACATGCATCATTTCTTGTGTTCAATTATGCTCTCTAATTTTTAATCACACTATATCAGTTTTATGATTGGATCTTAACAAGGGGTGATGCACAAACTACAGTCAAATTTATCCACGCGGCCATGTCTAGGTACTTTAATCATCAAACAGAAGAGCTCCACAAATATTGATTAATCAAATATCTGTTTTCAAAATTTGTGCCTACATCACGAGAGGACTGATTAAATCTGTGACAGTTGACACCAATGACCTTTATAGGTTATTGGTTCGCACATGCTATTAACCTGTAACACACAAGAGTGTTAGTTGCGTGACGTATTGGACAGGGTTGGCCACTCCCAAAATGTCAGCTGCCAGTGATGTAGGAAGGTATATATCTGTAACAGTCAGGTTATTTTATAAAATGAAGAATAAGTCGATGCCATATTTGAGTATATTTAATGGTAACCTATTAAGGGATATAGGGGTTATCTCTTTAAACAAAATATAAAGATAAATGAAAACAGCAGCCATGAAACAAATAAGTTACATAAGCCCTTGTTGTTGTTGTTGCTAGAGTTTGAGATTTCCCAGAAGAAGAGCCAAGAGTTACAGGCAAAGATTGAAATGGAGGAGCGAGAGAGACAAGAGGCCGAGGAGAGGCAACGTCTAGCTCATGAGGACTTCCTTCGTGCCCAACAAGACGTTACCCTTGAGAAGGAGGAGCGAGAACGTCTGGTTAGTGACATCCTTTTCCATTCAGTTTTTTTGTCGATTAATTAACTAAGGCTGTTTGAATGTAACATATATGTTGGTATAGGATTCAAATTTTCAGTTTATGTAATTAGAGTATTATAATGTCCTAGCCAAATTCTTGCAACTCTTTGACTTTCAAGAAGATTTTACGCACTGTTGTATATTTGGATCGCCTCTTACAAGAAGATATTAAACAACTTTTAGTTTAGTGTAGGATTTCAGTCAGTTGTATTCAGTACAACATTAAACCCCCTCCAAAAAATCTATCAATTGAAGCTTTTCTGTTCTAGGCATTGGAACATGAGAATGCCAAGCGAGAGGCAGAGAGACAGCACGAGGATGTGGTGCGAGCTCAAGAGGAGCTAGTACGAGTCAGAGAGGAGCTAGCTGAGGCTAAACGTGAGGCTGATGAGAGACAGGCACAGTATCTGCTCGCTTTGGCAACACCACAAGCTCACCATGTCAAAGAACACGAAGATCATGATGAGTCTGAGGAAACGGAAGACAAGGAGTATGGTAAGTGTTCAGGTGTTCAGTTAAAGATCCGCTGACATATCACCAGTGTGCCTTTCTAACTTAGACACTTGTCTCGGTCAAACATTATGCCTAGCAAATTGATCTCGGGTTTCACTTGCCCCAACTCAATCTAATTAAAATTAAGTAAAAAAAATGTGTTCCCTGTGTTTTGTTGTCATTTTATTGAAATCTAATGCAATCGCCTTACTTATACTGCTCAACTAGGTGAAGCTTACTGGGGTTCATGACAGGTCACAGTTTCAGTTTTCCAATCAAAACACAGATAACACAGGTTATGGTAAACACCAAATTCAGCCAAGCCAAAGTGCGATTTTCTTTCATGTTGATGTTGTAAGTCCCATACAATAAACAAGGGAAAATGCAACTCCACTCAAATTTAATTTTTTGAATTATTTGAATGATGTTTGTTGATTGTGCGTGTTTCTGTCATGTTAAAATATATACACAGTCAGTAAACTCCACTCATTGGCTGAAATCTTTGGCATTTACAAACCAGATTTGAGGAGCGGCTTTGTGATTGGTCAATTTTTCAAACCAATCAACATTGTAGTAAGGTATTATTGTGTTAGATCTCAATATAGCAACGAATAAAAGTCAGGGAGCATTATTAAGAACTGATTTAATTGGATTGCACTTGTCCTGAATGCCAAGGTTTTTTTCAGCAGGGTTATTTTTAAATAACTCTGCCTACTAATCCTAATTAGATCACAGATTCTAGTCTGTCTATCTCCGGTATATCAGAGCCACATGAGGTGGCTCCAAACCACACCAGAGGTGTTTATTACACGGTTGTTTCAGTTATCCTTCCACAGTAAGGTACATATGCATGTAGAATGTTAATAGGACAGTCTGTCATCATAAAATATCCATGAGTGAGCACGCGAAAATCCTAATTAAACCCACAAATCAGGGCAACCCAAGCAGACAAGTTACACCACTGTTTGTCCATTAGCTTTTCCTTATCTTTATGAGGCTTCATGTTTTAACCAGTTTTTATAAGACTTAAAATTGTGTAAAGTATGAAAATCACTCCATTAGGTTTATGTTACAGTCAAAGGCAGAACTTGAAATCTGCCATGAAAAACTAGATCACCTGTTTAAAAGATAGATTTTGTATATGTTTGTGATTTCGTTTCTCAAAAAAAAAGACTGCGTGATAGACAAAAACACAGTTTGTAACTTAAAAGGGGACCCCTTTGAGCTTAATTTCACCAATTGTTTTTAAAAATAACAGCAGGGGCAGATTTCTCTGCACATAGTTTAACCAGCACTTGGCACACAGCGACATAGTGAAGGGAGCGTGTCAAATTTTCAAATTAACCGTTTCAGCACTAATTATCCTAGAAAAGCTAATTACAATTTAATGTAAATATGGGGTTTTCCGGTTATGACCTTACAACAACAGAGTGACCTCCTTTGCAAACTAACTTTTTACTATATAAATTTTACTTTTTGGCTCTTAGAAGACAAAAATAGATCTCAAACAAAAGTAGCAAAAGGTGATTTAATGGGATTATGAGCATATATTTTCAAAATAAGCCTCTAGTAGTGGACCTGCTAACCTGTTTTGAACAGTTTCAATTATTCCATGTATGTTTGTTGCTTGTAGGTGCGGAGTTACAGGTGAATGAGAATGAGGAGTTACCACGACCTGAAGAAGAGCGTATAACTCAAGCTGAAAAGAACCAACGTCTCCAGGCACAGCTTAAAGTAACTAATATATTCAACTGTTATATTTTATGTGGTGTCAAATGAAGATACTGAAAGCAAAGATTGTTTTAGCGGTTCTTTAATTTTCCACAGAAACCTGTACATTTTATCATTTTTGAATTCTAGTAGCTTTTGACATACATTAACCATACTACTATCACATGTTCAGGCCTGTGGCTTAGTTGTTAGTGAATGCACTTTCTAAGCCTACTTCGATGTACCCTTCACATGATCAAGTCCGTCTGTCGACCCTCGGTTATATCCCGGTTTTCCATCACAATAAGCTAAATAACATGGAGAATCCATCATCATATAAATGAAATAACCTTGAGTATGACGTTAAAGGGTAATGGGAAGCAGATTTGTTTGTGATGTTCTGTATTTTTGTCCGTCATATAAGGGAAATACCCTTGAGTACGACGTTAAATACCAATCAAACAAACAATCTACATGTACCATTTGTAGCCACGGATCTGATAGAAATAGAAATGATACCAAGACGAGGTACAAGTGTGTATATGTACACTGTATTGAGTATACTCATGTGTGTAATTTATCGTAGTAAACAGAAATCTAAGTGTTATTTGTTTACGACACCTGTGAGTGATGAGCTCACTAAGACAGCTGTCAGGTTAACGAGAGAACAAACACTACACCTGTCTGGTCAGTTCAGACTTCTACTACTAAAATAACTCCCTGGCATTTTACTCCTTTAAGTATCGAGCCTCAGTTGTGTTTACCAGTGCTATTTTCTCAGCTGCTACATGTATAAAGGCCATTGGAGTCCAGCCAGAGTTAATTCCCTTGAATGAATGTTCTCTGAGACTAAAGTATCAAATGGTAATTTTGCTTCATTTTTTAAGTAACTGGGTGTCCAATTTTATCCTGCATGGTTGTCAGGGTGTCCAAATGAGACATTCAGGATCACACTGTGTCCAAAGGACAGGTGGAGACGCCTCTTTCTAAGCCCTTGGTACCTCTTCACCCAGCTACGCTATGGGCCGTCCTAGGAATCTCTGCCCATTTTCCTTCACTTTGCTTAAGTAATAGCCTCGTGAGGGAGCGGGTGGGTCATGGCCCTGCAGAATACTTCTGCGGCTTCCTGGGTCGATCGTAAGAGGCGAGAAAAGAGGTTGCTTTCTGTTACGCTGGTGTTCACAGAGCTAAAGGCTAACAGGAAGCAGATTTTTTTGTGATGTTTTGCATTTGTGTCCCTTGTCATATAAGTGAAATTACCCTTGAGTACGACGTTAAACAACAATAAAACAAAAAAACAAGCTTAATTAATATTTATTATTATGACACAGTAAATTTCATCAGTGGTTCCAATCTCCGTCCCGGAATCCCTTGTCTGGCTTGTGGATTGTTACATCTAATCATGTTCGGGGAATAAATCATACAAAGAAGTCTAAAATATGACTTACTGCTGATTGTGAAAATTTTTGGCAATCTAGGCATCAAGTGGTATAATTCTGCATTTTTGTTGAATGTTCACAAGGGGTCTTTCTATTAAAGGGGTGTTTTTATTCTTCGTTGTTTATCATCTTAAAAATGATCTATGGGTCTTAACTTTGTATAGACATTCTAAATACAACATTTTGATTTTTCTATATAAGGAGATAGCCAACCGGTTGCTCGGCTGGTCAGATTGGAAGTTGAAAGGAATTAAATGTTTTTTTTAGCCTTTTCCAGGATACAATGTTTGAAGGGCCTTCAAATAAATTTAACCCTGCCTTTTCTATTTGATTTTCTCTTCTGAGGGAGTAATTGGAGATTTTTCAAAAAGCATGATTTATAATGGTATGACCAGGAAAGGGAAAATGTTATTAGCTCTGTAGACTCTTATCAAACGAACTCAGCTCTGTCTGTTAAACCTCTACACAGGTCATCAAAGGGTTTATTTAAGATACCTGTAGCACGAAGCCTGGGGTTATATTTTTACCTGTTCTTAAAATATAACCTGTGCATTATCCTTAATTTTTTTCTTTTGGAGTCAATCAGACAATCTTTTATGATAAAAAATAAAATAAATGATATAACAGCTTACCATATTGCCTACCCAGATTAACAATGTCTATCTGTCTTTGTTTAAAAATTGAAAACTTAAAGTTATTTTTCTCATGGATGAATGAACAGATAGAGTTTAAATAGGACGTCTCCTCCGGTGCAAGCAACAGGTGCATTTTTTTCAGACCTGCTCTTCAAAACATTTTACCTGACACGCGAATATTTCATGTCCTTAAATATGTTATTGCCTTAGAGGATTCTCGCTTATTACTTCGGACACCTGTCATAAAGGGGAAGAGAAGAATTTCTGAATAATGAACTTTAGCGATCAAGCCTGAAAGGGGTTCATGGTGCCCCAATGCTACTCTAAGTTAAAAGGACAATACTAAGGCAATCAGTTGTTGTGTGGACAAACTTGTGATTCAATGTCTCATCTCAAAAAATTTATTGTTACCAGTCTCCTTCAAGGGAGCATCCCTTCACCCATTGAGCTGGCAAGCCATCATATGAAAGAAATAAGAAACTATAAGCAGAAGTACAGCATTAAACCCCTAACAAGCAAACAAATAAACAAATCTGAACTCCTAATATATTTGTTTTAATAGAGAAAATAAATCCATGTATGTTAGTTACTGAAGAACTATCTGATGTTGTGAATAAAACATCTGCATTGTACTCCAACTAAACATCTATTTACATACTATTAACATTTGATTATCAAAATGATATAAAATAGTAACTTACCTTGACCTAGTTATTACTTAATTATGTTTAATAAGATTTTATCATACCTGGCTGATTGTTTTGTCACCTGGAGTTTTATCTCTGCTCCATTACTTATATAGTAATATTACCTGTGGCCATTTTCTAGAGTTATTACCTGTATGTTACCTGGTTATTCAGAGCATGTCCACCCTCTGGAACAAGTGTGCCTGGTTTGTGCTAGGGCAAATTTAACACTTTAATGTAAAGTTGAGTTTCTGTCGGGTCAGCTAGGTTAAGTGAGAGCAGAAATAGTCTGGTTTGTCTGTATTTTTATTTGATTGGCTCCAGGGTACAGCTGTTTTATAGCATTGGCTTCATTTTATAGTAGTTTTATAGCATTGGCTTCAATGTACAGCTGTTTTATAGCATTGGCTTCAATGTACAGGAGTTTTATAGCATAAGCTTCAGTGTACAGCAGTTTATAGCATTGGCTTCAATGTACAGCTGTTTTATAGCATTGGCTTCAATGTACAACAGTTTTATAGCATAAGCTTCAATGTATAGCAGTTCATAGCTTCTGCTTCAATTCACAACAGTTCTATAGATTGTGCTTTAATGTATAGCAGTTTTATAGCATTGGCTTCAATGTTCAGCAGTTTTATAGCATAAGCTAAGCTTCACTGTACAGCAGTTCAGGCCTTATTTTTTCACGCAAACGCTCGTTCAGGTTACGTGGAGGTTACGCAAACGAAAATTCACGCGAACGGTCACGGTTCACGCAAGCTGAGACCATGTACACGTACATCGGATGGTAACCGTGTATGTACGTTCTACACAAGATAGCCAGAAAGGAATTCTCATACGCTGTCATATTTTGTATGATAGAATGGCCATAATCTTCGTTTATTTTAGTATGAACCATTTCTTGCTTCACTTATGACATGAATTTGGGGGAAAAAACCTAATTAATTTACTTTACTGAAAACGAAACAAGAGATCGATAAACAGCGC
>JARFOD010156366.1:0-12224 GCA_031763545.1 Mopalia muscosa | reverse complement strand
GTAAACACAACTCTTCCTATACTGGCTTAGGCACAAGACGGAAAATCAAATCGTGAATCTGTCCCTTCTTAGACTCTTCTCTTCAAACTATCTTAACAGTGTGGGCGTCAAGATCCATTCATGGATCTCTTGTTTAATTTCATGATCAAACTACCATCCTATCCAGTTATGTCGAGCTTGTCTAACTCATACACTCAATCTGACAGGTTCCTTGTTGTTCACATCGTTAATGACAGAGGATCAGTGAAATATATGAAAATGCTATAATGTTTGTTTGCTATGGGGTAAAATATGTGTCCGAAATGAATTAAAATCATGGATAAACCTTGTGCCGTGGAAATGTACACAATAAATAAATAATATCAGGCTATTATGCTGTCAATACATGAAAATGCAAATAGAGCCAGATGCAATAGAGCTTTGCTAATTCCTGTTGACACAAATGAGCTTCCTAAAATCCCTAGTTTTGATCAAAATACTTTTTCAATTTCTATCCATACTTCTTCCCGTTGAGAGTGACCAACATAACTGGTAAAATATATGAGGGATGCTGGCATCCGGCGACCCGTCAGTTTCTGTGGATGATTGAAAGTAACATGGGCTTTTGGCTATTTCTCCTAAACGACGCAATGTTCTATTATTAAACATATTTGTCAGAAAGAATGACAGCATAGCCTATTATCAATCTCCCTGATAGTAACATTTAGATAGATAGCAAAATAAGTCATTTAAAAATAAAGAAACACGGTCGGCGAGAACGAACATTTTCACGGTTTTCAGAAATACCTGGCTTAATCAAGATCAACAAGCTTACGCCAGTTGTCGTAAAACGGAGGATTTTAATTTTGTGTTAGTACAAAAATGCACATTGTTTAAAAATGCAAAATAGTATGGTACCATAAGCCCGTTATTCGAAACGTGCAACAGTCTCAGCAGTTTCAGCAGCTGGATTCTATGGATCAAACCTTTGTCAAAAAGAATACCCCAGTCGCCTTCGTGTCAGAGACTCTTATAAAACAAGACAGAACAACAACATCGCCACGTATCTCTTCAAAAGCATAGACCAGCAAATGTATCTTTAACACCATTGATCATCTCCACACGAGAAGACCATGTCTCATTAAGGTCATTGATCTTCTACAGATTTGATAGAGCATGTTTGTGCTGTGCAAGATTGCCATACAGTTTATTTGAGTTAGCCTCCAAATTCACTGTATATTCTGAAAGACTGATAAAAACATAAATATCCATATCCCAGAACTGGGTAAATTTCAGTGTAATATGTGATATTTTTATCAAATCTCCATGTGTGTGATACAGCTTTACCACGATTTGATTGGTCACTTTATGTTCATTTATGCAATCCAGCAATAAAATGCTTCTTCTAGCACTGACCATTTTAGTTTACAATCCTAGTTCATATCAGCTACAATAAAATGCCTTTGGCGTCCGCCGACTTGTTCGTGAAATAGAATCACCATTTAATTAAGATCTAACACTTCTCCCTTTTTCCATCTGTCTTTCGATCTCATGTACTAAAAGAATGCAACACTTGTCACTGTATATGTCGATGTGTTTGGAATGGTTCAAATGTCTTTGTAATGCTTTGTTAAGGAGCCATGACTACCTTTTAGATATTGACAGGAACAAAACAGTGTATCTATCGTTCTACCATATTTCAGTTTCATAACTATTACATAGCATCTGCGCAGTTTTCTGTTACACCGGTACCAATGCGCCCTTTTAGTTTTCCCTCTCGACGGCGAAGCGAACATATATATTTTTACCATTGAGCATCCTCAAACATCACGTGTCCGTTCAAACCCCCTGACTATTCCAACACAGGAACACTACGTGTGTTTTAAAAAGTTATGGCCTATCCCACATATGAACACCAAAAGCCCTGGCCATTCCCGAACATGAACACCATCTGCCTCTTCAAAAGCCATCACCATTTCCACATGGACATTTCCATACACGAACATCATGTCTCTGTTGAAAACTACTAACCACCCCCACCCACAAACACCACGTGTCACGTCAAAATCACTGACCATTCCCACCCACGAACACCAGTGCCTCTTCAGAATCACTGACCATTCCCACCCATGAACACCAGTGCCTCTTCAGAATCACTGACCATTCCCACCCACGAACACCAGTGCCTCTTCAGAACCACTGACCATTCCCACACACGAACACCAGTGCCTCTTCAAAACCACTGACCATTCCCACCCACCAACACCAGTGCCTCTTCAAAACCACTGACCATTCCCACACAAGAACACTACGTGTCTCGTTCAAAACCACTGACCATTTCCACTCACCAACACCACGCTTGTCTTCAAAAGCCCTGCCCACTCCTACCCTCGAATACCCCGTGTCTCTTTAAAACCACTGACCATCCCCACTCATGAATACCACCTGTCTCTTCAAAATCACTGACCATATCCGCACACGAATGCCACGTGTGTCTTCAAAACCCCTGACCATTTCCACACACGAACACCACGTGTCTCCAACAAAGTTCGGACCATTTCCACACACGAACACCACGTGTCTCCAACAAAGTCCGGACCATTCCCACACATGAAAAACAAGTGTCTTCAACAAAGATCTGAGCAGCTCGAGACGCAAACAGCGGGTGTCTCTCCCGCACGGAAACATCACGCGCCTTTTAAATGGACATCACAGACAATCCCACAGACGAACACCAGTTAGCTTTTCAAACCAATTATCATCCACAAACGGGAGCCCATAACGTCCCCCACAAACGGCAGAGTATTGCCACACACGAAAACCAAGTCTGTTAAAAAGCACAGGCCAACCCGACAGGAAAACGCCACGTATCTCTGCAAAGCCTCTGACCATTCACATCTCAGAACACAAGAGAAACCGCTGACTATTCCTAAACAAGAAAACTAAGTATCTGTCACAAATCGATGCACAATACTCAAATAATATTTTTAAGAAACAAATGTTAGGTTAACATTTAATTCAAGGAATTCATCGCAGGTTTAGGGTCACTGCTTTTTGTGCATTGGTTTTAATTTGTATGTTTGCGAGGTATGCGGATACTTACCGATAATCAAGGCCATCAACATAATTTTTGGTCCCCAGGGCAAAAGGACACTATTCCAATAAATAACCCTATGGAAATCATGAGTGGTCCGCTCCCTGAAAACTGGGGCTAGTCATGGACCCCGGGATACCGTACGACTGGTCCCTCCCCCCCCCCCCTCTCAGTGGGCCTGCCCGTAATTTAAAGAATTTACAGCCAAATCCTAAAAAAGGTTAATTATCAAACAGCCTTTCATAAGGTGTGAGTTCCTCTTGTATCCAATGACACCTTCTCTCGAAGTACCCTTTTGAAACCTTTTGATAAGAGAAACATAAGCATATTGATTTTTCTGTGTTATATAGTTTTCTTTCGGTACTTGTTACCCGCCTTCTACACAGAAATCGAAAGATCGCACATCACATACAGTGAGCTGGTATTGTTGTCGCCGGAAGCCTACTAGAATGATCGTCCATCTACAAAGGACGGTGTTTTGCTCTTAACAATCGTTAACCATATTGAACCGTATTTTATTTTATCATGCATTCTTTTGTATGATTGTGAATTCGCACAGCTGCAGGCTGTATAAAATTCACTGGCGTTAATTTTCAATAAATATTTCACACATCAAACAGCGAAATTCAAAGAGTAACTGGATCTCCAATGTGATTCTGACCAATTACAGACTACTATGCACGGGCTACCGTGTCATTTGAATATATGGGCTACTTGTTACTTTCAACACAACATGAGCACAATTCCATCTCCAAATTTCAGGTAATGCATATTATACAGTTATTGACATTTTACAAGGTGATTATGTTGTGGTATCGTTCCAAATAAAACTAGCAACAGAGGCGTTAACCTTGTAGAACATATCAGAATATATATTAACGTATTAAAATAAATAACCCTTTACCATACGGATTTGTAATAAGTACTGTAGTCTACTTTTAGGAAGCCAGTTAAAATGTGAGAAATTGTGCCCTTTGCATGTACATATTGCATTGACAAGTTGTAAAAGCACGCCAGAACGCTATTCTTCAGCATGTGAAACACATACTACAACATTATTCAACAACTAAAAGACCAAAGGTACGCTTAGCGCATATAGCAACGTATTCTTTCTCGTAGTCAGGAGGTCGACAGTTTCGATCCCATCTAGATACAGTTATTTTTTGTTTCGTTTTCTGTTAAAGGTTGCCCCGTGAGGGAGCGGGTGGGCCATGGCTCTGCAGAATACTCCCTCGGCTTCCTCGGTCGATCGTAAGAGGCGAGAAAAGAGGTTGCTTTCTGTTGCCCTGCATGGTGTTCGCAGAGCTAAAGGGTAAGGAGAAGCAGATTTGATTGTGATCTTCTATATTTGTGTCCGTCGTCATATAAGTGAAATACTCTTGAGTAGGACGTTAAACACCAATCAAACAAACAAACAAACAAACACACTCACTCGCATCCGTCGAAAGAGTGAAGGAAACCACCCTCGACGCCCACACTCGTGTCGTTAACCCGGGGACCAGTGTGAATTGCAACAGAACAAAAGCCATACATGTCTATAATGTGTTGAAAATGAATTAGGAAAACAAAGACACATATGTCCACAGGCTGATGAAAATATATCGAAACAAAGCCAAACTAGTTCACAGTCTGGATTGAGCATGACAGATTACGTAGATTTAGTAGAATCGAATTACAGCCACCGAAATAGGCCTTTGGGAATATCAGCAGCGAGAAATACGTAGCTATCGGTTCGTATGAACTGTTCCAAAGTTGATTACTTTAAACAAATTCACCACTTGTATGCTTCTAATGTCTGTTTATTTGATGGATCTTTAATTTCGTAATCAGGGTTATGTTAAGATGCGAAAACGTATCTTATTGAATAGTATGTATAGGCAATAGAGAAACGACGTCTGGCAGAACAGAATATATCTTGAATACCTTAATATCTCGCCAATAGCGTTTTGTCCTCCAAAGCGAGCAGAGTACTCCTGAGGAATTACTGATTTTGACATAAAAAAAACGGAAGTCCAGTTGTCGTTGTTTTAATCGATCTAAGCCGCACTCATTCAAGATAAAAAACGAAATCGTTTCAAAAATCAATATAAGGTCATACAATTTTTTTATATGGTAGTGTGCGCCTTATTCTAAAGGTTAGGAAGACTTTGGGAGCTAGAAAAATATGGCTACAATGGAACCGTTTAAGGTTCTTTAGTTATGTCTGGTGTGGAACCTGTTACGGTTCTGTATGGAACCCTCACAACAACTGTTCCGTATATTTCTCCATATCGTATAATATTAAAGAACCGTTTCTGTCCTTATGGTTGAAATTTAGACGAGATGTTAAAAATAAACCATTCTAGTGTTGATATATTACAATATTCTCGTCTATTAATATGTTTTATTCGACTAATATGTATATTGCTTTTTTTGGAAAAGGAACATAATCTTGCCCTCTTCCTTTATGAAAAAAGAAAAAAAAAAACACACAAAAAAAATAAAATAAAATAAAATAAAATAAAATAAAAAAATAAGTGTTAACATTATTAATTTGTATGTATTACTTTTCGTTTGGTTTTGTTCAATTTTTCAGGTGCAGCCTGATGGAAATTTGTCTTTAAATTGAAAAAATCAAGAATGAATCAGTTTGACTATATGTTCACGCCGCAGCGTAGCTGAAATGCAGCTGAATGTGGCGTTAAACACTAACAAATCAATCAATTAATCTGTCTATAGCGAGCGGTTGTAGAGAGCTTCCGGATAATTGCTCTCTAGCTGAGCAAGGGGAAAACAGGAACTCAATTGTTTGTGACGTGTTTGTGACGTGTTTGTATTGTATGTTATGATTGTTTGGTCTTGTCGGTGCTATCCATGGTCGTTTCGTTCGCACATTGGACTGACAGACCGTTGTGTGAGTAAAAAAGAAAAGGTAGTCTTATGATGTGAGAAGTACCAAGTCTCTTGGAACATTTTGAACTGAAGCGTTTAACGGTACAAAAATACAATAAAACTTTATATTCCATAAAATATAATACCAAGAAAGATATTTGACTCCATAATTTTGTATGAAATATGCTATAACCAGGAGCTCATTTCGAAACTATCTCATTCAAAAATGATAAAATAACAGAATCAGAATGTTGTCATCATTTTGAGTGAATTAGACTACTTTTTTGTGGACAAAACACGTGTTTAGTATTGTTATGCTAAGGGTTGTTTTAATATCTCTGGTTGTCGGCAACTGAGTGCTATAAGCTTAGTTTAAGGGGAATTGTAATTGACCGAGCTTCAGTAGGTAAAATGGAAACGACCGCAGACTGTTGCAGCCGCCAACTCATCTTCAGTTTTCAACCAATAGATGTATATTATGTTTTATTATTCTCAAAATCTCTGCAGTTTCAAACTTCTTTTGGCGGCAAAGATGAAAAACAAGGGTGGGTCTTGAAAACAGCCTGGAGTCAAGCACGATTTCCTCTTAATACAACATTTGTGCATCCCGAAAGAAGAAAATAATAAAACGGATCAGTCAGCCCCATTTGGTTGATTGATTGATTGAAGGGTTTTACGCCACATTCAGTGGTATTTCAGCTTCGCTTTGGCGTGAACATAGTCTTTTTCTCTCCAAGTGTCTTTATTCAAAGACAAATTTCAAACACTGCACCCTTGGCAGTAAATATAAGGAAAAAGAAACAAATCAAACGAACAGGACATACATTAGTTTATACTTTTTTGTGTGTGTTGTTTTGTTGTTGTTTTTTGTACAATACTACCAAAACTCACAAAAACACAACATTTTAAACAGTTTGCAACACCCGGCAGTTCTTGTGGATATCCTACATATAACTTTAGGCGAATGGAGTTGATTTCCGATTATACATGAAACGTCAATTAAGATGAGTAAATACCTGACTCCAGCTGATCAACCTTCTATTTTACTAGGGCGGGTGACTGAGGGGTGTGCAGCATTAACTGCTAGCGCCGTGTTGCCTAACTCTGAGGATCGTGGGTTCGAGTCCGGACGGGTTTTAACCTGGCACCTTTTTTTTACGTGTGCTATACAGCTAAATTTGTCTCTTTGTTGTAATAGATTTGTTTGTAAGATAGGGGTTCAACGCCGCACTAAAAGTTATTTCACTCACACTAACTCGCGGCCCGTGAGGGAGCGGGTGGGCCATGGCCCTGCAGAATACTCCCTCGGCTTCCTCGGTCGATCGTAAGAGGCGAGAAAAGAGGTTGCTTTCTGTTGCCCTGCTGTTCACAGAGCTAAAGGGTAAAGGGAAGCAGATCTGTTTGTGATGTTCTGTATTTTTGTCAGTCGTTATATAAGTGAAATACCCTTGAGTACGACGTTAAACACCAAACAAACAAACAATCTTTTTATGAGTGATAACCAGAGCTACGATCACGTTATGAAAATGGAAATTAATGTATTGTGTTACACACAAAAAGTTTTACTCATTTATAGACTATGGTTTTTGGGTGGTCTTCCCCTTTAAGTGTGGTTTTCTCCAGCCGCTGGACTGACACGCTGTCAAACGAGTGAAACTACCTTAATTATTGCATAAAACCTCTTTCAAATTAATAAACAATTATTGTAATAATTATTCTAATTCTGCATTTGTCTAAAGATAACTCTGATATCAGAAAGGTGGGTTTGTTTATATTTTATACAAATACAGAGTGTACGATGGTATTATACACTAATGGATGATGATGTTTCTAAAATCTATGATGGCATTATACACCGATGGGTGACGATGTTATTAAAATTTATGATAGCATTATACACCAATAAGCAATTATATAATTAAAATGGACCACCGGATATAGCTTTGTGATAATCATATGTAGCTATTTAATAAATTCGTTCATCTCTGATAATTTATGGTTTTGTACTTGTCATTTTAATAAAATCGTGATTTGCTTCCTTTGTTTCGCCTTTATCGTGTCAATGGTAGTTTCCCCTCTGATTATGCTGACATAACGTCACAGGAATGAAACGGCCCGAATAAGCAATCTTTACCAGTCCTATGACTAGCTATTGCCTTGTCCAGGTTGGTGTTCATCAACTATTGGACCAATCAGATCTAAATATTTCCCACTCAGAATTCACACTTTTTTGTTTGTTTTGAGTTCAGAGCATTTTGTAAGCTAAGCCTAAACTAAATTTGCGTTGGCTAAACCCCTTTGAAAGTTGGTAGGTTTATTAAAGATTGTAGATAGTGTGCTTCGCTGATAAATGTTCTTTGTGCGATCTAAAGGACGATTTGCGTGCATATTCCTACAATACATCTATAAATGCCGAGCGTAGCGAATAATGGTATGGGCGAGGTTTAGACTATTGCATCAAACTTCGAGCCAGCGTAGGATCTATAAATTGTAACGCCTACCATGTCTCGAAATCTGTTTAAATTATATTAGTTGTGTTTCTTCAGAAGTTTATTAACTAGAAGTATGCAACTGCCATATAGATAAGCTAACCTGCATTGGGGACCGAGCCTCTATAACGTATCATGTGACGTAGCACACAAGACAATTCAGAATAACGCAACTTTAAAAATGATGCATTGTGGGAAACTTCTGGCATTCCTCGACCATAATGTTTCCAACTAAACGAAACGCATTTACCTAGTGCAGTATGTGCCTGTTAATTTGGCCATAAACGGTAACTAAATTGACAAATATTAAGCCAGTCGTCTGATCAAAAACAATTGATATGTGCAATGGCTGATCAGGGATGAAATTACCCAGAGTTCCTCAGTAAAGACACGTGTCTGAAATGTGACGTCACTGTTTCTTGCTGGTCTGCAAGGACGTGGACATTACTATATGGCTGTTACATACTTCTAGTTAACAGACTTCTGGTTTCTTCTAAATATCTCAACAACGGTACAAATTACCGCTGAACTGCTCGAATATTGATAGCACATACTGTGTTACGACAGCTTTGATCAATCGTTCTTTATTTAGGATCCAGCCGAATTGTAGACATATCTAACCTTTAGAAGGGGTCTTAGCCCGATGCCATAAGGTTTACGTAGAGTCAAAGGGGAGAAACATGACGCCCTGAAAAAAGGTTAGCCAGCGACAAGTGTTTTGACGCACGCAACGCGGTAACAAGACCTGATAGGACGGGAGGCTGTTATACCACTATCTATTGCGTGATCTTGTGTTTATTCACGGTCACTCGAGCCGTCATCAAAGATTGCCTTTGGATGATAACCCCAAACAGCCGTACTTCACCCATCATATCGCCGTGTGCTCCTAACCATTTCAATCCGCGGTCTGATATCTACACCATTAGATTCCTCAAAGATACAGCATTGCACAATATATTCTGCACTGCTATTCGTTGATAACTCTTTTACTGCATTTCTTCTTTGTTTGTGGCCCGCGCCGTGGCTTAGTGGTAGCGAGTGCGCTTCCTAAACTGAAACCGATTGACGGTTCACCACATCGAGGTTTCCTCCCCGTTTTCCACCGTAATAAGGCTGTGCAGAGTGTGAAGTGGACAATCCGTCGTCATATCAGTGAAATACCCTTGAGTACGACGTTAAACGCCAATCAAACCATCGTGTTTGTTTATGTTGTTTAAGTCATATTCAAAATTCAATAAACCTTTCCTGTAATTAAATCCTTCAGCAGGAATATAGCTCAATATGAAATTGATATTTCCCAGGAAATAAGAGAAAATGAATTGATTGATTGATTGGTGTTTTAAGCCGTGCTTAAGGGTATTAAACTTATATGGCGTCGTTGTATTCCAACAATAATTGACACTATCACAACATAGATGTGAAGTGTTTCAATAATATTGGAAAGTTAATTTTCCTCCAGTGCTAACTAAATACAGCATTGCCACTCTTCAAACAAACTGCACTTAGACAAAGGGCGAGTAAATGCGGACATGAATACGGACAGTGAATGTAACATTTACATTAAACAGCCGTACAGGTACACACGATCGTAATATAAATACTTTGATTACAAGAAACCTTCAAAGAAGATTTTATTGTCTTTATTGTGATTATGGTTGTCATATTAATGGACAGGCTGGGTGGAATGTTGAGCTCAATGGGTGTAAATAATGTTGCCACAGGGAGATAATGAAACGGTTAAGCAATATTTGAGATGTGAATCTTTCATAGTATTTAATAAAATGCTGATAAGACAGTAATTTCGACTTTAGTTCGTTTGTCCCGGTTTTTAAAAGCGTACACTTTAAGCAATTTAATATTTATCACTGTTATGTTTGTATCTTTAGAATTTCATTACTTGAAAATAAGTTCACCAGCTGTCTTCAAACGTGTTAATCCCATAAACACAACCAGGGTAGCTTAACACCAAATTATAATATGACCGTCAGCTTCATGACCTTTAATATAGGCAGGAGGTAACTGGTCTCTAAACATAAGTTGGAAAAGGGGATTTAACCAGGAGTGTAAGCATATTCCTGTGTTCAATATTGAATTTTAGAGCAGAACCTACTAGATACTCCGGTTATTGGATATTACGACTGGTTGAAGGGGCTTCCTGTTGATGTGAGTCTCTCAGACTTAAAAGACAACATAAACCCTATGTGATGTGGGTTTTTTTGTTGTTTTGTTTTTTTTTTCGTTTTTCTCTCAGTCTGTCTCTGTGTTTTTGCCTGCTTGTCAGTCGGTCGGTCTATGAGTTCCGTTTAAATAGATAAAGCGACACTGCATACTTAAGGATGGGAAAAGTCATCTCTCAGTGGAATTCACAACCAGGGAATTGGATTCAGTCACTGTTAGCGACAGATGGAAAACCCATATACATTGAGAGTTCGCCAACACTTATTGGGCCCGGGCCTGGTTAAGGAGATCATCTGTTGTCCGATGTTCTCTAAGGGGCAAGATGAATCGAATCATTCTTCATCAATGACAATTCCCAGCTAATTTCCGCTGATGACAACACGAAATAGATAATTATGTCTTGGAAAAAGTATGTGGGATAAAATGTGATGCTAAGAACTGCCAAAAGGGGACATCTACTGTTGATGGCATAATATCTTGCAGATGATCTTTCATATTGCTATTGCATGTAGTCCCTTGTACTCCTGCCTACAGTTTCGTTTGCTCATAGAATCTTATTGGACCATATGTTATCTTAATCTTTTATAATGTCATTGGCTGAAACCAGTGGTTTTTAGTCCAGTCTATATGGGGCCTGTTTTTAGTCAAGTCTATATGGGGCCTGCCTGGACCTGGTCAAAGAGAAACAACCTTAAATACTGCGTAAAACGTCAATAGATCAAACAAGCAAATGTACCGTATTATGTCTCATAAAGGTGGCCTAACCCTTCGTTTAATCAACATTAGGTGTCGCCTGGTTATTAAAACAAACGACTGTTATTTAATTGACAATTTCAGCTGCTTAAAACGACTGTTATTTAATTGCTCCTTTCATTTGACCAAGGGCCCATTTGGTCCCGAATGTGCATAATTCACAACATTCATTTCGAGTGTCGACCGACCCCAAGCGCATGTAAAGGAAAAAAGGGTCAGAGAAAACATTTTTCGAATCCTCGAATGCATATAGTTCTGTTTATTATTATTCTTGATTAATCTGTCGTCGCACGCTAATATCTCTTTAAAATTTATGACAGTGATATATACCAAATATATGTTTACTCAAAACAGTTTGCGATAGATGTTGCATAACGTAATGTTGATGAAAAAAACGTTATAATGAATGGCCATCTGGTTTGTTTTAAAGTTCTTAGGCGAATTAATGGCGACTTCATCAGATTACGTCAAGCACGTGCTGTTGATTTGTTGAGTTAACATATCAGCAGAATCGCCGTAATGTTTTTATTAGGTACAGTAAACTTTATACAAATTCAGCTGACAATAAGTTATATAAATACAGAGAAATACATCTTTGATTCCTCTAAACAGGCTCAAATCCGGTTGCTTCGAGTCGCAAAACCATCTGTGGTCTGGACAAAACAAAGGTCAAATGTCTCTCCTATGCAGGAAAATTACTATTAAATATAAATGATAAATTTGTGATAACACTTTCTTAGTTTGAAGGTTATAGCCTATCCGGGAATGGATTCCAAGACCCTTAGTGTTAGGCACCAAATTGCGAATATAATCTGCAGTCCACATATAAACCACTCAGCTGCCGTTCTTCTAAAAGCCCC
>JARFOD010156355.1:0-12225 GCA_031763545.1 Mopalia muscosa | reverse complement strand
CACAAGGTCAGAATCTGCTTCGCCGACAAAGGCTCATGGGAATCGGGTGCACACAAAATCTCAAACTACAACGGAAACGGCTATTATGGCAGAGCTAGTTATAACACACATAACGCACGCCAAGCTTACAAATTTGAAATCCGACAAGAAATAATCATTATTTTTTAAAAAAATATGTAAAGTATATATTTTTTTTTCGTGGCAGAATATTCGGTAAAAATGATTCAGAGCTGATTTATGTAATCCAGATTTTATATGGAAAGTATTACAACATAGTAAAAAAATATGCATGGGAGATAAGGAAGTACCTCAAGTCTCCAATATATTCAAATAGCAAGGTCGTCAGTTGTCGGTGCATAAAACCATACAATATAAAGATTTGGGAGGGGGAGAGTGGATTTGTAAGTTGCCTGTACGTTTTAAAACTATTCCATGTGTTATCTTAGTTACGCAAGAACTGTTCTTGCTACGTTTGTCCCTATTTCTCCACTTTTAATATTATTCGGTTGCACAACATTATCTTGCCTTGTGTTGATGCATCCTCGTTTTAACATGTCCACTTGCAGGAATATAAACTGGAAATATTCGTACATATGACATCATGACAATCTCCTGATGATTGCATAATAAATACTGAAATATGAGTCAAAATGTATTAAAGTACGTTATTGAAATACATTTGACCTCAGGCTTCTGTACAAAGGAAAACACATATACGGTACACGTGTACATAACCTTGTCAGTTCATATGTGTATTCAATATTTGGTTTCGTGTACATAGGGCTTTTTTACAGAATATTGCTTAATTTCTCAAAACAGATTCTTTTCTTGAAGACATAAGGATAGCAAAGCGACCTAGGCCTACAGTTCTATATCGTAAGTATTTTTCAGGTAAAAATTGATTTCTTCCCATTTCATATGTAGGACAGATCATCACAAATGATGTTATGAGTCAAAATGAAGTTATCGTTTTTCGGAATTACACTAGTGAATGAAGTTAAACTATTTAGTGGAACTACAGGACTTTGTTACACTGTTTAGTTTGAAAATCACAAATATTTCTCTCGTGAAAGGTTGAGTGTATATCATACCAGACGCTTCACTTCTCAAACAATATTTACTCAATCTGTATGGTGTAATGTCCTCTATTTATCCAGTTTTCATGTGAAATGTGCGGCAAAAAAAAAAAATAAATAAAAAAATTCTTTGATAGAATAAATAAGTAAATTATTTGACAGAACGAATGAATAAATAAATAAATAAACGAATAAATAAACAGATAGTATAAACACCATTAAAATAATTAGGAGAGAACTGCATAACAACAGCTATTATCTGGCAACAGCTTCATTCTATTTATGACCGAAGTGATCGTCTATCTCGAGGCAAGCGATTTTTTCTCCTTCATTTATTCAATATAGATAGACACTGCTAAACGATGGGAATTATGTTTTGTTGGTCCATCCTCTACATAATCGTTAAAAGTTTTAAAGAACTTTGGTATGTGCAATGCAGGTGTGTTTTACTAACATGCCAATTAGACTGAAATCTCAAATCTGATCAACAAAAACTATGTTTCTGATAGTTCAAAACTTATCAAACGCTGTTATGTAAGCGTCTGATTTGAGACAAATACACACAAATGAAAGGAATTGTTGTCAAACTAATTTAAAATTGAATGGTCTTCTCCCATGTGTCTTCAAATTGCATCTCCCTGATTCTATCCGCCATTAATAAATATGCTTTGTTGTAATATCACAGCAAACCAAACAACGTTGTGATAACGTTTTGTCTTGGTCGTGTAACGTTGCTGCTACGGAATTTATGTTGCAACAACCTTAAAATACAATCACACGACAACGAATCAGAAATGTTGTTATAGTGTTGTTGCATTATTTAACGTTTTGACAACATTGTTGATACGTTATACAAAAACTCTACCACTTCACAACTAAGTCACAACGTAGTCGATTTGTGTTGTTACAACGTTAAACTTCAACGTTTCTTGTCACGATTTGACAACGTTATCATGACGTTGTACTAACTGGTAGAAACTAACAACTAAATTTCATCGTAGGTTTATGTTGCAGTAACGTTGTTATTTGGTTACTCTGCAACGTAACCATTGTGTTGTTGGTATAGAACGTTGCAGTTGGTATAGAACGTTGCAGAATCAATATGAACATTATTATATAAAAAAAATTTCAATAAATGAAGAGAGCAAAATTTGCTTGCTTCCACGGGGATTAAACCCGGGACCAGTCCAACCACTCTACCGACTGAGCTACAGAGGCTCGTAAATATAAACGAAAGTATATACATAATTATATTCCTGTTCGTTTGTGAACGTTGATAAATTTGTTTAGCACAACATCAAATGATGTTTTAGAAGTTGATTCAGTGTAGCAGAATTATGGACGTACGTTATAAGCTTATTAAAGCACGGAAGTACCACAGGAGGAGGCTGTCAAGAAAGATAACTTATAAAGTGAAAATGCGACTATTAAGTTCCTATCTCTGCTGGCACAAAACCCATTCTAAATTAAAATTGTAAGGCCATGTCAGTTCGTTTATTCTTTATTTTTTCCTGTTTATGACTGAAGTGATCGTCATCTTAATTAATTATGTCCTACGCTTGTCTTCAAAGCATGAAATATTTATTGGCTGCTTTTTTAAACCAGCCTGGGGTATTTAAAATTCCCAACGGTCAATTTATAATTCAACAGAGGATACGATGAATTACGTTTACTGTCGTCATCGACACACCTTTTCTTCTTTTTTCTCATCGTCTAACTGATTGCCTTTTTAAAAGTGTGAAAGGCGGACGACGTTACTGACATGTGCGCAGCGTTGTCAACCTACATCGTTGAATACCAAGAGATGAATAAGTAGACCGAGTAAAGACCCTGTCATACGCGTGAATTCGGTTAAATCTTACAACCGTCTGAAAGCGGAAATCCTAGGAAGAAAATGCATAAGAAGCCTTGTACCAAATTCTTCGCCGTTGTGATTAGTTTTTTTGGTTACTGGAAATACTAGAGCCGAATTTAGCCACTTGTGGGCCATAGGCCAAACTCATCAGTTCGCCCCCAAATTGATGGAAATGTTGGCATATTTCAATATCCAATATCCGCAGATACCCATAAGCCCTAGGCTAATGGCTTACAATGACTTTTGTTAAATCCGGATTAATTGAATTAATGTGTACAAAAAATAAACAATGCATGTTCAGTGATTGTTTTTTTTTTCAGAATGCAATTTCATGAAATAAATTAGTCTATTAAGTAGATTAACTAAAGAGGAATTCTAATTTTTAAATTTTTTTTTGCTAAAAGTGATAACAGTCGACTTTTTTGTTCCTATAACCTTATGAAATCGTAAAAAAAAACTCACATCGAGCACTGCTTTCGGTCATTATTTTCCCTCGGTAGTAGACTCCTTTTGTCGTTGAATCGGCTTATTTCATTGGCCGGAGTATTAAGAACAACACCCCAGACGAGACTAGTTTATGTGCCCTTGTTCGACTCAGGTAACACGAGGGAGGTTTATAATGTGCCAAGGTTACTACACCTATGTCTTAACCTTGGCTCGCGAAGACGAAGATGGCGTTTACGGGATAGAGTCCGTCTGTCGACCATCAGGTACATGATGTTGTCCCACATTGTGACTCTGGCAATCCCGGTGGTGTTTATTTACGAGGTTTCCTCTCAGTTTTCCATCGTAATTTGGCAAGGAACAGTTTGAAGCGGACAATCAGTCGTCATATAAATGCAATATCCCTGAGTACGACATTAAACCCAAATCAAACAAACAAACAATTCACTGGTGAATAATATTAGCCGAGCTATTGTCGATAAAGTTGGACAAGATGAAATACATTCCCAGGAAGACCGTTGGTTGTTTTTTAAAAGCGAAATAGGCATTTAAAAATGGGCTATTAATTCAGTCTTTGTTTAATGTTATGTTATGGTAAATAAGTCAATTGGTTATATTGGGTTTGAAAAAAAAAAAAACCACAGGGAAATAAAACTCCCTGAGAGGCATAGAAGATATAATGAAAATTGATGCCATAGATATTACACTTGGAATATAGCTTTCAAAGCATCAGAGCAGTATTGAAACTTTATCGGCTACCTTTAAATTATCAATTTAAATTGAACACTCTTTTATTGGTGTGTAGGTGTTTGCACACCAGCCACCAGATTATCTGGAAAAGAAAGTAAGCCAACGTGTTAATAAGAGACGCTTGCGATCATCTGTTCAAACATTATTAACTGTCCCACAGACAAGAACAGATCTATAAAAGAAATCTCCCATGTTAACGGTCCATGGGAATTTAATGCTCTATCCGAAAATGTGAAAAAATGTGTAAATATAAAATTTTTGAAAAATTTCGGTAAAGAAAAAACAACATCTGTTTAACCTTTACATCGATGATACCGAATCTTTGTTAATATTTTACTATTATAAACATACACACATACATTCATTTAATTGCTCACTTACATTAATTTTTGTACATATGGTTATTATGATTTATAAATAGCAGATTCTAAATAGTAGGGACTGGGTTTGCCTATTTTATTATATTTTCTATAGCTATGTATAATATGTACTTTATGTACTTTTATATGATTGTTTTAATTGATGTTTATTGTTATACCGCTCGACCTGCTTGAAAATAGGTAATCACCTACAGTAGCTATCGAGCCATTTTCGTAAATAAAGATCATCTATCTATCTACATGTAAGACAATCTACAAATCTACCAGCCGCTTCATGCAGTATGGATCGATACGTTGGCAACTGATGCTATCCATGTTTTGGACGTGTGTGAAACATAAAACGATATAATTACCTCCCTTGTAAATTGCTTCTTTAAGTGGCATCCCTTGTAAATTGTTTTGTTGTGACGTAATGCACTCCAATTAAGCTCCAAGTTAAATAAATCTGCTATATAGAAGTTTTACGAAAAAGTCCTCCAGGCAAAAAATGGTAAAATGTATTTGAAAAAAAAAATATATATATATATTTATTTTTCATGTTGATTGATTTCTGCTATTTCTAGCTCTAAAGCTAGTGTGTTATCTAATGGTGTACATTGAAGTCGCTGCAGAGGTGTAGAGTTTTAGTCAAACTTGGCGGCGTCAATCGATCTGATGAGAAGAGTATTTAGACCCAGTCCACACCTATTCGTTAACATTTCATTTGAACAATAATGAGCATCCATGTGTATGTCTGACCAGTTTTAAGGCGATGCCCCTGGCTGCAATAACCCCTATTTCCATTGAAAGCTTACTATTAAACATACTGAAATATGGTACCGACGTTTCTTCATCTTATAAAATCACCCGAGGGTTACGAGTACATACCCACTTACGACCACTGGTAGCTGGCATTTTGGTCGTGGCCAACCCTATTCATGACGCCACGCAACTTAAACTTTCGTGTGTTACGGGCTTATAACATAAGTGAACTGTCGAAGGCAAACCTTACTATAAACAGTCGACTCTAAAGGTCTCGTGACGTAGGCATCCCGATGTGACAAGAAAGATATTTGATTGGTCAATATTTGTGGAGCTCTTGTGTTTAGTGATTACAATCATAAAATGGATAAAACTCGATAAGAAAATTAGAGAGCATAATCCAACACAAGAAATGATGCCCGTTTGACCTATATATGCATTTAATTGCGAAGAGGAACATCGCTTTAACATAAGCAATACAAGCCAGGATTTTGTTACAGTGTATGTGTGCCTGTACATTATATATATATGCCTGTAATGTCAACCAAAGAAATTTCGCTGTCAATGGGTCTCCTTTGTAAACTCATTGTTTTTTTCTGAACATGTTTATGTCTTTCAGTGGAAACTTTAAATGTCCACAAGTATTAATAAAAACCTATTTTCATCTGAGTAAACATGTCTTAAAACGTTTTCATCAATTCAAATGTTGCTTTTGTTTTTGATATTTAATTTAGCAATAAAAAATCTATTTAAAATGCAGAAAAATCTAAAGCACTTGATTGGTTAGAAGCTTGATGATGAATGCGTATGGGGAAGAAATCCTTGTTCAAACCCCATACGGAGACATCAAAACTTTCGGCGGGAAAATCTTAATTGGCGTGACATCTATTAATTGAAACGTAATTGTTTGTTATAATTTAACACAATTAGCTTTATTAATTACTACAAAGACCACAACAGACCAAAAACTTAAAGGGTGTTCCCTTTAAAGCCAAAGGCTCATACTCTGTACTTGCACATTTGAACATTAAATTATACAAAACAAGCTATTTATAAGAACGTTTCCAAGACTGCGAATATTTTAACCAAAACAGATTTATAAGGGAAATATTATCAGTACGGCGTATTGGCAATTGGACTAGATCGAACGTGGCCTATCGGGTTAAACTCGAGAGGATCATGCTCGGAATCAAAACGTTCTGTACTAGAAATGCAGTTGCATACAGATGGCACGATAGAATCGATTTGTGTTTTGGAAACCTCAGCAGATTCATGCGACAGAATGTTTGTGCTATAAACGTCGCTATTTATATATCGAAGAACTTATCATTTTATTGAATACTACGTTTTTATCTGTGGAATGAGATAGAAGAAACGCGGAATCTAATAAGCTAAGCAGTTGTTATCCATACAAGGTAATTTGCATGTTATAGGTACTACGGACTTTTAAATGCCACCTAAGGAATCGGTATTAATAGCCACGGAGATGTTTATCTTGGTGCATTTTTGATCGTTGGCGTTGAAGAAGATAATTATCGGCTGTTTCAGATGCTACTCCATAATTGCATATCTCAGTATCAACCCATGCCAACACTGATTGGTGGGACCCAGATGGGTCTTACATGGGCTACTATGTGGGACCCACATGGATTTGTCCTTGGGGCCTTCGTAGGACCTATATGAGTTTTTATATTTATATAAAATCGCAGGCTAGGTTACCGTAGCTAATACAGAACACTTTCTCCACAAAGGCAGTACATCTTGATTCTACCGCTCAAACTAAAATCACGCGCGTTTTCTCGAGACTGGGCAAGGCCATCTCTGGCCCACTGTAAATTCTCTGCCTTTTCATACTAATTTACACGCTTTATTGTGTATATATTTTTTAAATTAATTTTTCACGTAATTTGCTGCTTATTTTACCATTAAAAACAGCCCATGTGGGTCCCACGTAAAGCCTACAAATTACCCTACCTCTTGGCCATCCCCACTTACCCCACCAATGCCCATGCATTACCCAAATGGGTCCCAAGTGAGCGGGCTGGCTGGGGAATATTTTATTATTAAATGGATCGTCATGAAATACAGTTTTTTTTTTTACGACTTCGAGTGGTATTGAACAGTCGAACGTCGATGTAGTACCATGGATGGGGAGGGGGTGGGTGAGCTTAGTATCTGGAGAATTTTGGACTTAAATTCTAAACGAGCCGTTATGTTTTTTTAAATTATCCGATAAGCAGTTACACTCGCGAATAATCACCAGTAAAATAAATTTCACATTGAGTACCAATATTGTTATTCTATAACAATAAATGAGATAAATATAAACTAAATTCGACTTTCCAATAAATGCGATAAATAAAAATCGACGTTACGATAAAAGTAATAATAAAAAGGAAAATGGACGTAACAGTACACGTGATAACTCTAAGCAAAAACGGACTTCACAATAAATGTGATAAATTGAAATAAAAATCGACCTAGCGATAAATGTGATAACTTGAAATAAAAATCGACCTAGCGATAAATGTGATAAATTTAAATAAAAATCGATGTAGCGATAAATGTGATAAATTTAAACAAAAATCGACTGATGATAATACTTACTCTGGATAATGCTTCATTGTTTTTAACCTGGTCTGTAAAATAGCACATGTTCGATAGTCGGAGGTATCTACGGCACGTCGCCTCGGGGCCGCGGGGCGGCGGCTGTACGACTCCCGGCCCTCCGACACTTGTTCCAGATGGCTGAGGAAGGACGGGTGTAAGGTACTCGTTGCCAGAGAGGCCCGCCGCCTCTGGGACATGTGCCGACTGCCCGCTGCCCCAATCATTGTGCGGGCTTTGTACCTCAACCGGTTTGTGGCTGCAAAGAAAAAAAAAGAAATGTTTTTACTCTTTGTAGGGGTACGTCCTAGTCAAGGGTTACAATCATCTTACTTTACAGTCACAGTTTAAGTGTTCAAGACGGACGAGTGGACGGACGGAAGGTCTGACAATAATAACATCCTTAAAGCTCCCATTGAATCATTTATTGTAAAAAGAATAGACAAGCACAAGTACATTCAGTAAGATTGTCAAATACGCACAAATATACATGCTGATAGTTTTATTGGATACAAACACGCTTCAATTAAATTAACAAACATACATGCTTTCAAATAAATGGACAGACATACATGCTCACAGTTTAATTGGACACACACGCTTTCACTTAAATAGGTAACAGATATATGCTGTAAATTAAAGGGACAAACATACATGCTCTCTTTAAGTTAATGCGTGTGGAATCTTCAAATTTTCTGCGTTAAGGGAGACAACTTAAGTGGAATTTAAGCCTTGCGAGTTATTGCCGCTGATCCTGTACTGTCAAGTCATATGGTTTATTACCAGAGATACAACAGCATATGGGTGAGTTATTACGCGATGGCCTACAATCTAAACACTTCTTCTTGTCGCTTCTATCTTAATACAATCCAACAGATACTTACTTTTTCAATTCTCAAAGATAACGTTATTTAATTTATTTCAAAAGGGGATTATAAAGTCTTGCGTTTTTTTAGACTAATCGTTCCATATTCCTATGTCCAGGACTAGTCACGACCAAATTTGTCCGTCTGTTTTTTTATTAAACCTATTTTGCATTCCCACCATATTCACACCCTGATTATTTTTATTTAATTGACTCTGTGGTATTTTCGCGTGAAACAAATTAACAGGGTCAGCAAGAGTTTACACTGCATGCAAGAAGTTGCTTAGATGCAGAGTTCTGTATCTCTACTAGTCTTTCATATAATATAGCTGTATAATATTAATAATAGGGGTTGCTACAAGCAGCTGGACAATCGTATTTCCAGTTTCTATACTGGACTAGACCAAGGCAAATCTCGTGCGCTATGCCCGGCCATGGCGCAATAATTTCCGCCAATATTTTTGGTGTCGTATGCCTAGGGCCACCAAATAAAAGAAGTGCGAAACAAGATGGCCCGTCGCAAAGCCAGTCGCACAGAGGAACGGGCTGAACTGTCGGCCTAGAGAGGCTGAGCTACATTCTTACTACTTTTCCCGCGGCAAACGAGAGAGCAAACTTGCCTTCGGTCCTATAGTCACGTTATATGTAATAAAAACTTCATTCACGATGTCACATATGGCCGCCATGTTGATGCCACGTGACTCAGCAACTCGTTCGTATTGGTCAGTTACTTTTTCTATCTCAGGAGGTAGCTTACGTTAGCGGACACGATGAGTTGTTCACCTCTCGCGTTGAAAACAAATCAAACAGAACGGATATTGTTTTCCTCACGATCCCTCGAGGTAAAAAAAACTGACTTAAATTTCTGCGCGCACAGTTAGGTGAAACGGCTGAGCTACAGGCCTCTCGAGGCCCGCAGCTTAGGCAGTTCCTCCACTAGCATCCATCCAACCATTCCAACGTTTAGAAATCTATCTACAATTGTCATTTAGTGTTGTTTAAATAAACAGTCTATATAATATGTGGAGATAAATATAAATCCTGAATAGTACTTTTAACGGAACAGTTATACCATAGGGTAAATATTGTTTTGGAAAAAAATGATAAAAGCAAAGAAGATAAACATTGATGACAATTTAAAGTAATTCGGCATAGCATAAGTTAACTCCTATTTGAACAGAACAGTTCAACACCATACGATAGTTACAGTTTTAACAGCGCTAATTATATCAAGTGTTGCTTACCAAAAAACTGGTAAACCATCATTCTATTCGATTTGCTTTGGTTTTTACCGGTCAATTTTCTCGGCGACTTTTTAGATTTTTTCTCAATTTCTCGCCTTCGTTGGTCTTTTGGAGTAAAAGTTTCGACGGCTGAGACATCCAGCAGTCTTTGGAAGCGGAACTTTTGCTTCCTCAACCAAAGCCCTTTGAAGTAATGAAAATAGAATCTTGGCCCTTTGCCAGACGACTCTATTCCGCCGCCCATAGCTTCATACAAACTTAACGAGCGTTCAATTCTACTGTTTCTAAAATCGGACCTGAAGGCCTCGTGTCTCCCGAATTGCCTTGTGACGTCATTATTATTTGTGATTTTGTTTGGATCCTTTGGGGCGTAATGACTTTGTGATGTTTTGCCAGCCATTTTGTGATCAGAGTTGACAGTTTCATAATCAGCATTGAAAATATATACGTCCGTATTCATGCCGCTCTTGGGAGAAGCTGTGGAATTCGCACTTTTATTAGAATCATTGTCTTTATTGCTTTTTAATTTTGAAGGTGAAGACATTCTTACCAACGTCTGTCCCGATTCGGGTACACTTACAAATATAAAAACATGGGGAAAACTTAATGAAACAACCCAATGACCAATAAACTGACGGATTTATGGGGCCATCATGCATTACCACAGCGATCAGTATTTTCAATAACGATTCCAAAGCCGCTTGAAGAAAAGTCACAAAGGTAAAAATAAAGAAGACAGGGTTCATCCAAGGCGTGAAGTCAGCTATAGTCCACAAATAAGTCTATAGTTAATGACATAGCATTTTAAAAATACACTGGCTGCAAATGTTGCCACATGCTAGTAATAAGTCACAAGTCCCGGACGTCAAAGATGAAGAGACCATTGCAATCGGATAGATATGTTTTCTCGGGTCATATTCCACAAGGTCAAATAAAACACTCAATCACACTGACGACAGAATGATGCAAGCAGCGACACATGTGTATTCAACTACAACTAATCATCCGATATTAACTGAACAAATTGGTCATCCACAACAAATGATCACAGGTCTACAATTGACGTGTTGAGATTTAGTCGCCAGTTTGGTCAACCACAACAAATGACCAGAGGCCCACAGCTAACGCGTTAAGGTGATACCGCCAGTTTGGTTATCCACTACAACTGGTAACAAGTGCACAGTTCACAGCTAACGTGTTGGGTTAACACGCCACTCTGGTCAACTATCTCCAGTATTTATGACATTTACTGGAACATACAGGTAATTTTAAAACTTACGTTTATCTGGGAAGCAATCAAGTGATCGAGTTGACACGAGGACACAGTTGATCTATATGGCTGTATTTGTACATGCAATAAAGCTTTCATTGTGTGCTCTATTTCAGTTATTTAAATCGAAAGCTGATCACACATGCATCTGTGAACTGAGTCAATCTATGAAAGGATGTCGGGCTCATTTTGCATTATTGATTTTTACTTCGAAATGTTGAGCGCTTATAGATTCATTTCCCTTCACATTTTTTTAATCGGTGCGTGTATAAGTTAATCAGGCATCAACCCATTGTTGGTTAATAATATGACAATGTACATTTCGTAGCCATATGTAATAAATGTTGCAGTAGAATATTGGAATATTTATAATATATGTTGAAAATTTCATTTCTTGCTCAACATTTTGTTTTTATAATGCCATATAACATTTAACTGCAGCATGTATCTACGCGATAATAAATAGTCCGGTTAAATATGGTCCCAAACACCAATCAATATACTCTTGGAGTGTAAAAAAAGGAAAATATTTGCTTACGTAGGTACGTAGGAATCAATGGATTCAACGCTATGTGATTAACAAAAATCAACAATTAAGGTGGAGAGCCTATCTATGCATACAGGGATTATATCAGCTTAGTCGGGCACTTTTTCGGGATTGTATTTGAAATAGAATTCATGTATGCATTGCTGATATATATTAATAATCACTGAGATCCGAATCCTACCAGTGCACTTAGAACCCAGCGACAATAGGCATCTCTCCTTTTAATGAAGACCGCTAGTGTTTGTGAAAGGTTATTTATCAGAATTGATTGATCGAGTTTTGAGTAACATGGGTTATTTCCCTTGTATAACATAGCATCAGGTCAATGGTTGGAATCATTTTGTAATCAACAAAACCAATCTAGCTATGCGATGAACCCGTGCCAACACGATCTTCCAATGATGTCACGAGGCGGAGCTTTACTTTTAGCAGTAAAAAAAAAGAGG
>JARFOD010156344.1:0-12225 GCA_031763545.1 Mopalia muscosa | reverse complement strand
AAGCAGATTTGTTTGTGATGTTCTATATTTGTGTCTGTCGTCATATAAGTGAAATACCCTTGAGTACGACGTTAAACTCCAATCAAACAAACAAACAATTTCTAAGCACTGGAGGAAAATTAACTTGACTCACACCTTGATTATGCTAGTGTCAATTTATGTTAGAACACACTGCCCTCATTTAAGTGAAATACCCTAAAGCATGGTGTAAAATACCAATCAATTAAATCAACTTTCTCAAGAGGTGTCCATGTAAAATTAAACAATTTTTTTTGCTAAAATTACACCAGAAAGTGCATGGGATGTAAATGTAGCACTGCTTTTGTGTTAACCTGATAAAATATAATATGAAAGAATGGGTTTTAGTTTATACTTGTAAACTTAATACCATTAAGGTGCACTATTGGCTTTATTATCATTTGTTCCAGGTAAAACATCCCAATAACATGTTGGCTGATTACCTGTTTATGACAAGTAACGCGAAGGAATAAGTCAGAAAGAGCCAATTGCGCACCCAACTCCTTAATACATGATTGATTTTATAATAGGTGGATTATTGCTTGGTGTTAAGTCGGTGTTTCTTGGCTGATTTTTGTATATTAATCATGTACATATATCAGACAATTTATTAAACATACATATAAATGTGCCCGAAAAAACGACAAACCGTAACTTGAAACTAGACTGAAGGTAATTATGGTAGGTGTAGTTGTTATTATGTGCTGGCTCTTCCCAATACAATGTACAATGTATATACACCATTATCTGTCCGTATAACAAGAATAGAATTACAGGATGGGCCCTACAGTACTTCCTCTTGATAATAGAGTATTTATGGATTTTATATCGGCTGCCAAAATGCCAACATGCTGACATCACCTTTAAAGCATCTTCTATTTGCTTTTGATTCATGTTATAATTCAGGTGGTAAACGGCTCACTTGCCTTCGTTTAAGTGTGGACAGATAAATGTGCAATGCCTTTATCTGGATCTAAAGGTTCTGCCAGCTAAATGTAGCTAGCTGGGTGAAGAATCTACTGAGCTGCAGTGATGGGGTTTGACAAAACTGTGTTAACTTTGCCATTGTTTTAAGTCACCTCACAATATCTTTGCTTGTGACTGTTTGAATTTTACCCAAGGTTTTCATTTTAACAACTTATAAACTTATCAAAGAGATGTTTATCAATGCTGTATTTATTTAACACTGGAGGAAGATAATCTTTCCAACCTTATCAAAACTCGACATATTTTATGTTGTGTGGGTGTCAATTCACATATAGGGTTGTGTTAGATTATGGTTATTTAAAGGTTAAAGTTTGATTTTTTGTCATAAATAATAAGTGAACATTGGGCTTGACATTAAACTGTCTGTTATTGTCTGTGAATTCTTAAGAATCTTTAGATTTTAGATGTGTTTGCTACTATTTCTTTCAGCCCATTTACCTCATGCATGTTTATTTCTCTGGAGGCAACAATACAATATGTGAGTTTGTCCTGATAATTGTAAGCATTTACAACAGGCTGTCAGTACAAACACACAACTTGACACAAGTTAAACAAAGGAAATACTGTTAGTTCAACAAAGTAATTAGGTTTGTACATTCAAGATATATAACAATATTCAGGGCAGTATCTAGAGCCATTTTAGTTACAGAAAATGTATGGGCGCCCAAACTATTTCAAGATGAAATTAATGTCAATATTTTTCTTTTTTCATAAATTCTTTTTAAAATCAAGCTAAAAACGGATTCAGAGCCCTGATTATGGTCTGAAGAATTTAGGATAGGAACCTGTGAAATTTTTCTAGAAACTGGCCTGGTATTATCTTAACTGCTAGCTATTGATGGACCATGCATTTGTCTTTCAGCCAGAACAAAGTGCAGCAAAGTGTGATATGGTAAATGACCATGTGAAGATGTGTAAATAATCTAGGGTTGTAGCAGTATCTAGGGCTATATCTTTATGATAATTGTTCATCTTCTAGTGTTTCCCATGCCATCTCCGAGTCAAGCAATGATACCATATAAATAACATAGAGATCTTATCATGAATAAACTTAATGCTTATTTTATCTGTGGGTGTACATAAGGATTCCAGGCAGCTGTTCCCTTATTAGTAAACCCACACAGTAATCTCCTAATAATTATTGTATGTCTCTTTATCAACACTGTTTAATCTTATTACTTTGCCCATATGGTCTACCGCTTTAGCATATAGTCAAAACTTGACCAAAATGAATGTTAGAAATTTTATAAATATGGTTAAAAAGTCTGTTCAGTGTCTGCAACTAATATTAAGTCTTTGATTGTTTGTCTGTTTGTTTCTTTGTTTGACTGGTTTAACGTCGTACTCAAGGGTATTTCACTTAGATGACGACAGATTGTCCATTTCACACTGCACCTAGCCAGATTACAGTGGAAAACCGAGAGGAAAACTCTTAAAAAAACACTCCCGCTATTGCCGGAGCCACAGCATGTGACTCGCTCATATACCTGATGGTTGACAGGCTGACTCTATCCTGTGAACAGTACATCAAAGCAGGTTCAGTATAGTAAGCAGGCACGACACCACTAAGCCACCGCTGCGGGCATTTAGTCTTTGATTCTCTGTAGGTGGTTTGGAGAGATCTCCCTGTTGACCTAGTGCTCTCCGAGTCCGAGCTAGTGGGAAACATGAAACTGATCTGTCTGTGCTGTCTTGACACTATTATGTCTTGTAATTTTCTTGTGTAAAAAGTTGTCTTTGTCCTGTGACCAGTGGTTGAGCAAGCTTCCTTTTGCCCTGTTGCTTTCAGAGCTAAAGAGTAACAGGAAACCGATCTGTTTTGTGAAGTCTTTTTATTGTCCTGTGAGTGTCCTTTATTTGTCCTTGATGTTTTTGTTCATTACCAGTGTTGTCAACGGGGGTTTCCTAATTTTCATTCACTCATTGGGCTGACATGCTGTCATATGAGTGAAATAATCTCAAGTACGGCGTTAAACCACAATCAAACAAACAAACTAACCTTGAGTCTGAAGTTTCGAAGGTCTTCCTTTAACATTTAAATTAGTGTCGCATATAACAGGAGTTCAGCAAGAAAAATTTCAAGAAAAAAATTACAGTTCAACAATGCGATTTTACCCCAAACTCATTTGAATTGCATTTCCAAATGGCTTCTTCTTCACAGATTTCACATGATATGGGAAATATCCTATAAATTGTTTTTCAAATTCACACGCATTCTGACACAGTTTTTAATCTCTATGAATTATAGATGATTCCGTAATTTCGGCACATTTGTCCCTGAAACAAAATTGAGTATTGATCATTATTTTATCATTTATGATGGAAATGTACATTAAATATTAAATAATATTTTTGTGATGGGATGACTTGATGAATATAGTGGCTAAAATAATTCAGGTAATAATATAACTGGTTTGTAGGATCTGAGGTCCTTTAAAAAGCCATGTAGATCTTATCTGTGTATGATTTGTCATTGTTTTTTGTTTGTGTTTGCGTGATTACGGTTTCCAAGTACTCAAGGGTACATGTGTTTCATTTATACACTCCCTTACTTAAAATAGGGGCTAACAAAGAAATACACAGGTAGGTAAACAGAAAGTGTTAACACATTACCAAGGTTGATTAAGCCAATGGAGAAAATGATCGGGAACATAGTTCCCAAGTTTCACACTTTTTCGAACCCTGAATACAGCATACTTCTGATGAAAAACATGGCCGATTCAAATCAAAGTGAAACGGTTAGTGTGGATTAGAGGTGACTAGCTCTGCTCACCTGCCGTGTGACCTGGGGTGTTAACATATGTCTAGTAAGTTAACATCCATTTTATATACCTGGGGCCGGTTGCTCGAAGCACTATTAAATTTAAGCCTCTATTGGATGACGTCACACCATGTTGTAACTCTATCTCTAATCAGGTATTAGCAATTTAATCTGGTGTTAGCGACTAATACTCTTTCGAGCAACTCGCCCAAGTAGCATTTAGGATTTTTGTTAGAAATATCTACATTGTATATATAGTCATTGTGTTTGTCATTGCAATCCTGCAATACTATATCTGTCTATAATCATTTCCTTCATTCTGTGAGCAGATTTATGAAAATGGCCAACGTAATAGTAACAGTTTTAACTTCAATAAAAATACACATGAAAGTGTGGTGATTCAATATTACAGTTTGTTACAAACCATTGTCTAAAATCTTCATACCAATATTGGATTTTTGTCAATGTTTTTGAAATAAAAACGAAATCCTTTTGTAATGAAGTATATCTTTTACATGTAGGCCTAGTGTTGTTACTTTGCATTGTCAAGTGTGGATACTGCTATAGCAACATAATTTCAATACATGTATAATTGTACATCTGGTATATAAATCCCATTTATACCTCTTTCACAATAATCCTGTAAATAGGGGTAATTGGGGGACACAGTTATGGTAACTAGATTCCTTACACCCCCATTGTCTGTCACCAAATAACTGTAATGTAAGCGCTCTGATAATATAACAAACGGAAAATTGCAACAATGGTGTGGGATTTTGTTTTTCTCTCTTTATAAATACAAGGAACAATTAAAAATTAATTTAGTAATTCGCCAATTGCGATAAAAATACATATATACACATTAGGAACTGTAATTAAACAAATGTTGTATTTGTGAAACAATTAGTTCTTTGCTCAAGCCCTAAAAAACTTCTGTGTTTTTTACTTTCTATTTCTAATGTTTGTTTTTGAGAAGTGCGCACATTGCTTGATTGTTTTGCTGATTTTTTTTTTTACCCAGTAAGTTGTTTTGAAAAGCAATTAATGTTATTAAGAAAGTGTAGAAAGTCACTATTTGTATTTACCTGTTCAACTTTTAGGCTTATTACTTCACTGACCTGAAGTCTTTGTCTGGTAATAGTGCAGCTGTCCTTGTGGTAGGGTCAGTGTGAATGGACAATACAATCTGACCCTGTGTATACTGGTCAGTTCAAATGTGTCCAGTCTGTCCATCTGGTGCTTTTATTAAACTATAGTACTAAACTAGTTAGCTTCACTATGGAGAGAATACAAATGAATATGGAAGGGAATTCCCAAAACCATGGCCATGCTTCATTTGACCAGTCATCTGGTCAGTGCTGATGGCTTAACTGAGATCTTTTTTCCAGGGTGGACCATCACAAAAAAAATGTTGATTTGAAATATTAATGGTGCCAACGGTTAATTAGTTTCTTTCATCTGGAGTGCCTAATGACACTGGTAATGGTGAATTAGTATTTGCCAGCTCTTAGAGTCCATGTGAATTCCTATTGGAAACTGTTTGCTTTGTAATTTGTCATAGAGACATGTTTTCCTCTTGTCAATACTAATACAAATATATTTTTTTTTTAGTATTTTCTTTCATTATCAGCGCTTTGGAGTCCCTTGATGCAGACTGAGGGGCATTGCGATGTGTCACAATCAATAACCTACTCAGATTGAAGACTGTTTAATAGCTAATAAGGAAATGTATAGAAAACTGGTGTTATTGAAACAAATGAGTTGTACCTAGTGATACTGGTCTAGTGGACCCTTGATCCTCTGAAGGTACAGGAACTGTACTGGGACCTTGTTTCAAAGACTATCAGCTTCTCAAACCACATTAAGACCATAAGACCAACTGTACAACATAGTGGTTGCATCTAATAGCGCTTCTAACAACCAGGGGCTGTGGCTTAGTGGTTAGCGAGTGCACTTGCTAAAGCCTACTTTGATGTACTGTTTACAGGATAGAGTCCATCTGTCGACCCATAGGTATATGCATGAGACACACGATGTGGCTCCAGAAATCGCGGTGGTGGTTTTTATGAGGTTTCTTCCCAGTTATTCACCCTTGAGTACGACGTTAAAACCCAATCAAACAAATATTCGAACAGCCGGGCCTTGCTGGCTAAGGGCAGTTTTGTTTTAAGCATAGCTATGCTGTCTGTTCTAAGTGCTGGACACAGAATATTTATTGAGCACACCAAAACACTTGACAATTTATTTAGGCTTATATGTCAATAAAACGTACGCAACATATGACAGATACCTGGATCTAGATTTATGGCTGTGTTAAAGTTAATTACTGTTGGAATACTTCACTGTATTATACGGGAGTAGCCGTAAGCACATAGTAAAACCCCAATCAATCAATCAATTTACAAGACATGTTGAAGGAGGAAACTGATAGAAACTTTTAGTAACCCATAATATGTCATTTTAAATAACCTTCAACAAATCATAGTGTTTTTTGTTTGAAGTTTCATATTGTTTTGTCGCATGCAATTTCCTCCAACTGTCAATAAGTCTGTCATGTATGGTTAGTGTAAGGGTTTATTTTAGTATTTACAAGTCCTTACCAGTGAGGCCGGTGGCAGTAGCATGTGTGCTTCCTAATCCTACTCTAATTGACTGTTCACAGGATCAAGTCTGTCTGTCAACCATCAGGTATATGAGTGAGTCAATGGATGTGGCTCCGGTAATCACAGGGGTGGTTTTTACAAGGTTTCCTCCCAGTTTTCCACCGTAATAAGGTTGTGTATAGTGTGAATTGGGCAATCCATCATCATATAAGTGAAATACCCTTGAGTACAGCATTAAACCCCAAACCAACAAACAAACCTTACCAATCTGGCAATGTCTTATCTACTTATCTGGTCCTTACCCAAAATTTAAGAATTCTAAATATCTGTCTGTTGAAATCAATGTTTTTGAATTTATTAACTGATCTGTACTGTCATTCAGATGTATTTATGTAAAAAACATTGGATGTGACAATTCAGTACTAATCAGCACTAGGCTACATTTCTTGTGTACAGTAATTCTAATACAGAGGTTTTGAGTTGATGATGTTATGACAATAGAGTGACGTCCCATTGCGAAATGACGATGCCACATTGTGGCATGGGAAGGCAGACTGCCTATGCTTTAACATTGCGGGACGTTGGTTTTCAGAAATAGTAACTTTAAAATTGAAACTTTTTGCAAAGAATTATATTTTAAGCCATGTAGAAAGGAAATTCATATGGTTTCATTAACATTTACCCGTAAGTTTGCAATATTCCCTATACTGCCCGGGTTAAAATCGTGGATTGGCCCTCCCTTGCCATAAACCGATAACGTTATATTGCAATTGGACATCACTCTGTTGTCGTAACGTCATAACTGGAAACCTCCGTATTCACATTAGATATCAAACCAGTGTATATTCATGGTGGGGTGAAGCAGCTAGCCAATCAGGCCTGTGCTGTAATCAGTGTTCTTAAATTTTGCAAGATAACTAATGTTTGCATTTGCTGCTGCTTTGAAGTTTGTTAAATACATAAATGTGCAATTAGGAAAAATAAAACAGTGTCTTCCCCGTTTTATGAAAAACAAAACAAAATTGCTTTATTCATATTATACAAACTTCATGGATGATCTGATTTACAAAATTTGTCAAAATCAGCAGCAAAATGCAACACTGCAATCAATTCGGGAAACCTATACATCGGCCATCCTTTGCTTAGCCATTGGAAGACCCTGATTGGTCCATTCTTCCCCAAAACACAGGCCTGTAAATGTGCTAACAACTGTGCTTCAAGACATTTGTAATACATTTGATTGTATGCAAATTTTTAAACCGTTCTTTCTGTTTGGAGTGACATTGTCAGAAACTCTTTGATATATTTTTATTACATGCTGATGAATATATTCCATAATGGCTTTTTGAGTCTGTGGGTTTCTCCCAATTTCAATATTAAACTCTCTCTGGAGTGTAGAGATAACAAAATCCTCAGCTCAATATTGATTTTATTTTGCAACGTATACATTTTTAATACCAGCTGGGACTTTTTATGGGACAAAAAAGAACCTATTTTCACAAACTTGTAAAATTGAATTGAGCTTTCATATTGAATAGTTTTGTGGGTGGATTTTTGTGTGTTGTTAGATATTTTATTTAATTTATGAACAACCTTGGACTGATACCTCAAAGTAAATTCTGACAGAAGTTTGCATACTAAATTTTGGTCATTGCCGGGGTAGCTTTTACGAGGTTTCCTTTTAAGAGGTTTCCTTCTACAAGGTTTCCTCCTGGATTTCCATCGCAATACGGCAAAGTGCAGTGTGAAGGGAACAATCCATCGTCATATAAGTGAGATATCCTTGAGTACACTGTTAAACCCCAATCAAACAAACAAACAAACAAACAAACAAAACGTAGATGGACTCCTGTAGTGGCATGCTTATTGTCTTTCTCTACAAAAAAATAAAATAAACATAAAATTATTACTTCATGGCACAACCATTCAATGTAACAGTGCTCAAATACATACATTTTTTCCTAGATTCAAAATTAAATTATTTAAGAACATGAAAAATAATGAGTTAGGAAGAAAAACGGCCTATTCAATTTTACTAATGCAGATAACTTACATGTATATAACTAACATTTGTTTATCTTTAAATAAAATATGCAAATGTAATTATTGTATACAGAGTCAATGTAGGTCAGCCCTATGCCAAACAAAATGTCTGTAAACAATAGGTCTTGTACATTAAGCAAGACATTAATTACATTGAGAGCTAAGGCGTTAAATTTAGATTTTTCTTCTCACTTATATTTGAAACCTATACTGGCCTTCTCCATTTCACCCGAGACAAAAGTCATTTGAGATGCAGGTCACCCGATATACAACACCAAATTGTAATGAACCATATCATGACTTGTTTTGGAACTCTGATAGCTAAGTTGTGAGGCTAACACTCAATGTAATAGTGGCATGTTGGTTTTGGATTGCTTAAACTGTGAAAAAAAAAAAATAATAATAATAATAATACTAGTATGTGGCAAAGCAGGGGTGGAAATATATATTAATTTGCAGGGCTTGCCCAGTAAAAAATAAGATTGTCCTCTAAAGTTACCCCGAAATTAAGATTGAGTTAAATGGTCTGCAAAACAAAATTGGAAAATGTCCGTCAAAATATTTTAAAAAATTGCACCTCTGCTGAAAGAGAGCTTTATGACACTCTTAAAAGCTTTGTCCTCATGGAATTTGGGCTACACATCGTCATATGAGTGAATCAAACTCAAGTATGGCTTCAAGTTCGCCTGTCGAGCATTAGGTATATAAGCGAGTCACATTTGTGGCTCCTGCAATTGCGGGGGTGGACAATCTGTCGTCATATATGTGAAATACCCTTGAGTACGACATTAAACCCCAATCAAACAAACAAAACAATCTACATGTATCAACTCTTCAACTAACATGCTGCTCTCTGGCTAAGGGCAGTTTTTTTGGAGAGTAGCAATGCTTCATTGGAGGAAGATTGACTTTCCAACATTATCAAAATATTCACTTTTGATGGTTGTGCTAACGTCAACTATTGTTGGAATACACAGCCATCAGATAGGTGACCCTTAGCATGGCGTAAAACACCAATGAATCAACTTATTAAGTCACGTTCAAATCCATAAATGTATGAAAGCAAATGTGAAAAATTGTGTAACAGTTTGTCCACACATTAACACATGTTTGGTTTTGCTCTATTGATTACAGTTGAATAATAAATCTATACTTGTTTATCTCTATGATATAGATACATGTGGAGATATGTTTGCCATATTAAATGAACTGAATGTTAATGTGTGCTAGAGAAAAGCCGGTCTCATGTTACAGCCTCATATTGTCAATACGAAAGTGCTATCTATTTGGCTCTGTCTGATAGGCCCACTCATGGTGTATGTGTATATGTATGGGACAGTGATTCCTATATCAGACCACCCATTTATTTTATGTAATAAGGCAATTTATAATTTATTTTCTTTAATGGGGTTAAAAGCCATACTTAAGGTTATTTCACTCACTTGACGGCATGGGCAAAATAAACCACCCTGGACCCCACTGGCAACAAACAAAGACAAGACAGGACAACTACAATTATGCAAATACATAAAAAACAGAATGTTTTCACGTTACCCTCAGTTGTGTGGGCACCAGCTTCCTCCAACTACCTGCTTTATAATTTCAGGGAGCTTCCTGTTACCCTGGTGAGGTAGTGGCAGTGTGTCTTTGTTCTGCACCCTGCAGTTGTCCCTTGATTCACTCATTTAGTCTTGGAAGGCTTTTTTAAAGTCAACTTTATGTAGACTTAAGTATGATACAATATACCCAGGGCAACACAAAGCATTCTCCCAGACCCTCCCAAATACATATTAGAAAAATAAATCATATTTGCATATGCATATTATTATTGACATTTTTGTGATAATCAAGTAGTTAAATGTATAACTGTGATCCTTTGGGTTTAGTTAAAGTGGGTGGCACTAAGATTTTTTTAAAAATTGATTTAGTTCGTAAGGCAGAAGAAATGGTATATGAGAAAAGGCCATTTGCTACAGTGATTTCCGACATGAGTGTTTTGTATAATTTTTAGAGCAAAGGAGAAATACGCTGCATTGAACGTTTATGCAGGCCTACATGTATACATGGTTGTGCAAACTTAATTTAGGAGGACTGATTTATAGGTTTTCCAAATTGTTTGCAGTCTGTGTCTAATTTTGCACTTTGACATTAATTTTGTCAAATTTTGTCATCCACTGATTAATAATGATTGTATTTTACAGTAATTTGGCTTTATTTTTCCCAAAGGCACATTTATGCATTTAAAAAAAATGCACATGTTAGGTTTCCTCAAAAACTTTTAGAGGCCCAATTTTAAGGCAATGCTGGAAAAGATGACAGCATAGGCCTGTTTATGTGTCATTACACATCATGCAAATATTATGCAATCCTGCAAACTGAAGAACGTCCAAAATAATGAGGCATTACTAAATAGCATACTCCCAGCTGACTTATTACCATTTAAAGATCTTCTACATTTGTGTTTTGTTGCAGACTATAACCTGTTAGTTTCTCATAATCTCCGCATGTTGACCATCAGGTACTTGAGACAGTTGCATGTTGTGGCTCTGGAAATCGCAGGGGTGGTTTTTGCAAGGTTTGCTCTCGGTTTTCTACCATAATAAGGCAGGGTACAGTGTGAAGTGGACAATCTGTCGTCATATAAGTGAAATACCCTTGAGTATGACGTTAAACACCAATCAAACAAACAAACAAACCTAATCTCCACCTGAAATTCCAGTGTTTGTTAAGTGAGAAACAGATGAGCATAGCTGTAAACACCAATCTGTGTATGTGTTTTTTTAAAGCCAGAACTAAAACATGTTTAACAAGATTAGATAATATATAATGTTTATTCTTTTCTGTCTGTTACAGATCTACGAAGAAATATTCGTACTCCAGCTGAAATATCGAGTGTATCAGACCCTATCTCTGCCACCCGAGTGTTGTGTGGGGCCCTAATTCTTCCCACCATAGCTACCATTGTCGGAAAACTCATGTATGGTAATGTTCAGTCAAATTTCCAAAGAACTCTTCTCGTAAGTAGATAAGCCAATCACGTTTTTTGTAGTCACCCCTGAAAAAAATGTTAAATTTCTTGCGACTGCTAATTTCCCGGTAAAACATGTCTCACCAGATTCTACATATGATGAATACGGTTTTAAAAAATCTTAAACATTAATTTTTTTAATTTTGTCACCGAACGTAGGATTCCACACGACCGTGGGTTGCATGGTCGCATGATTTTGCAGGGGTTTAATGTTGATGGTTAAAAATTAATCAGAAAATAGATTTGTATCATTTAGAATATTCAAATATTATCTTTTAGTCAAAAATGTTTAATATTTAATTTCCATTTGCACATCAATAAGGAATTATTGTCTTACTTTGATTTTGTTTCGTTTTCACATGTTTAGCAATCTTGATCGAAAACCTGTATTTAATGGACTTTGATTTCAGGCCATGCTGTTTCATTTTATCCTTCTGTAATGTAAATTTTTGAAAATACTAAACATCATTCATTGCAATTAAAAATAAAATACTTTGTTTAATATTATTTTTTAAATTATTTTCTTTCAGGGTGGGATAGCATTTATCAGTATCAAGGGTGCTTTGAAAGTGTATTATAAACAACAGCAATACTTGAGACAAATAAACAGAGTTGTACTGGACTACCAAGATGATACTAATGTCCCCCAATCTTCTATATGATGCAGGGGAGACAACTTTGCGAAAGGGGAGGTAATTCTTGCCACATGTTTTCAGATTGGACTCCTTTTGTTGTGATGGTTGTATAGTTATTGATAACATGATCAGGCATTATGTGCTCCGAAT
>JARFOD010156333.1:0-12226 GCA_031763545.1 Mopalia muscosa | reverse complement strand
AACCCTGTATTAGATGACGTCATGCCATGTTGTAGGTCTATCTCTAACCTGGTATTAGCGATTTAATCTGGTGTTAGTATCTAATACTCTTTCGAGAAACTGGCCACATATCAATAAGCCAAGGGACAATGGAAGTACATTTTTCTACCTCAACTGTCAATTTTTTTTATATTTTTTTTCTTTCTTTCTTTCGTTCTTTCTTTTTTCTTTTTTTTTTTTGTTTGGAGGGGTGGGGGGTAATTGAATTTGATTGATTATTTTTTTTTCCTTTGAATTATTAGATAATATGCTATTGAATGTTTTTTGGGGTCAATTTGAATGTTTGATTCAATCCTAGGTTGGACTTCTGGCTGCTCCTGTAATTTGTCATACACAGTTACCTCCCATTTAATTATAAATGGAAAAGAAATGTACAGAAGACAGTTAACTCTATATTTGTTTACTTAATTTATTCTCTGTTGAAGGCATCTTGGTGGATGTCCCAACATTGGTGCTGTTATTTTTAATAGATTCCTGTGAACAGGGCAGTATCCAGAGCCATTTTAGTTACGGAAAACGTATGGACGCCTTAACTATTTCAAGCTCAAATTCATGTCAATATATTACTATTTTCGTAGATTCCTGTTAAAATCAAGCGGATTCAGAGCCCTGATTATGGTCTGAAGAATTTTGGATAGGAACCTGGGGAATTTTTCTGAAAACCTGCCTGGTTTACCCTACAAACCACAATAACTCAATCAAACAAGCAAACCATTTGAGAGAATAAATCGTTAATCAAGGAATCTGTTTGTGTATTTTTTTAGCTGGATCGAACTCGCCTTGCCAAAGAGAAACAGATGAGAGAAGAAGCTTTGAGAGAGAAGGAAGACATGGAGAGAAAAATGATGCAGTTACAAACTGAAGTCAGGAGCGCAAATGAAGCTCTGGTAATTTTTTATTGGAAATAAAAAAAGACGTTATGAAATGAATACTAGCTAGTTTGAGAAAATATTTTACCTGTTAACTATTTTTTTGCACACCTGGAATAGTGTGGTTATGAAAAGTCTTTCGGACAAACACATGTAGGTGTACTAAAACTTAATTATTTTCACTTGTTTTCGAGCTGCCGAGCACTTGTCCTATGACAAGCTTTTTAAAATTCAATCTATCTTTCCTATTTAAGCTTGGTGTTGCCTTGAATCTTTATGAGCTTAAGGCCTTGGCTTAGTCGTTAACGCATGCACTTTCTGGGCCTACTTTGATGTACCGTAGACGGGATCCAGTCTGCCTGACGAGTGAGTGAGTCACAAGATGGGACTCTGGCAATCGCGGGGTTGGTTTCAAGAGGTTTCCTCCAAGTTTTCCAAGTATGCACGGTCATACGACTGTGTTCAGTGTGAAGTAGACAATCCATTGTCATATAAGTGAAATACCCTTGAGTACGACGTTTAACAACAATCAAGCCAACAGATCATTCTTGTGATTGCGCTGTCATATCTTTGTTTGTTGCCAGACATTCCAAGGGTGGTTTTCTTCACCCGTTATGCAAGCATGCAGTCATTCCAGTGAAATAACCTTATTAGTACTGCATAAAACCTCAATCAAATAAACAGCGGGCGGCTGGAGGGAGTTTCATGTTGCCCTGGTGCTCTCAGAGCTAAAGGGGAAGAGGAAGCTGATCTGTTTGTGGTGACTGTCTGTATCTCGTCCTGTTGTCGTCCTGTATTTGTCCCGTCCTGTCTTTGTTTGTTGCCAGTGGTGTTGAGGGTGGTTTCCTTCACCCATTGGGTTGGCACGTTGTCATATAAGTGAAATACCCTTGAGTATGACGTTAAGCCCTAATCAAACAAACAAACACAGTCAAGAATCAATATTAGACTATTAAGACTGTAAACAATTTGGTAAACCTATCAATCAATCCTCCTTAATTAGGTTTGCAGCAGCATAACCATGGTGAAAACCCTGTTGTGTCTGCTCTCTCCAACAGCACAGGCCTGTATGATAAAGGTTTCATATGAAACAAAAAAGAAGTGCTGAGCCCCACATAGAGTTGAGTTTCGATTGAGCCTATGGTAGAGATTGGACATGGTTGGTTTCCATTTCTGGGACATAGGACCCATGCATTGGGCTATAACCACAATGGTCTTGCACTCAGCAACAAAGACACACAATATGTTATGTTCTATTTAACATATAAGAAAAACTACTTAGCAGTAATATTTGACAAGTCCCTATATTTACATGTCTGATGCTACCAATAGAAATGATAATTCCCACAATGTGTGCCCAACTACATTCCATAGTGCCATTGTACCAGCAAAAATATCAAACACACAAACAAGTTTGCCTAAAGATATACATGAAGTATGTGTCAACACTAGCAACAATAAAAATATGATGTATCATCTGGATATAATTTTACTGTCTGAGATTGGAGAATCAATTTCGATGCAATAACACTTGCTGTATTCCAGGCCTTTATGTAAGCTTGTATTTATTATTCAGATTGCACAAATTTAGGTTTACAAGAGGATCCGGACACACTTCACACACTTATATTTTAATGTACAGTATACATTGTGTGATGTACATGATCAATTTTGGAAAATATTCAACAATTTTTGCCCTACATTCTGTGTAACCCAATAAGCCAAATTATCATTTCCTGCTTAACAAAGCTCTCCAAAATCCTGAAGTGTTCTTATTTAGATATATAAATCCTGTTAGGTACGTAGAAGCTACTTGTTATGCTGTTTGACACTAGTTTTACCTATATTCCAGAATGTATGTATGTTTACAGCGAAGCACACAGTTTGTGCTTTAATAAGTAGTACCCTAAATAACATCAAATCCGTCCATAAGATTACCCTTTTGGAAGACATAGAAATTGTCTCAGAGGCAGAAGAGGAAGTTTTCAGTTAAGAAAGCATCAACCTTTGTCAGAAAACATAAATTTGTTTATTTGCATACAGGCTGTTACTGTCGACAATAAGCAAAAAAGTAAGGATTGGTTAAGGTCGAAGTTTGAGGGGATTTATCTCATTCATTGATTGAACAATTTATATACAGTCTCAAAGTACATGTATGGGAGTATGGGATTATTGGTTTAAACATTCATTTACATGTACATTGTGAGTTGCATCATTCAAGCAAAAAGTTACATGTTGCCAACAAGGGCTAGGACAGGCACCCGTCTACCTGTCCAAATGGACACCCTGAAGTGAACAATTGCCTCATTTGAACACCCTGTTTTGAGAAAATTTATCATGTCAAAATTGGATGCCCAGTTATTTTATAGGCAAAGCAAAATGACCATTTTGGACACCGTACTTTTTATTTCTGGCTAAGCCCCTGGTTCTGGCTAAGCCCCTGGTTGCCATTGTAAGATTTTAATCATATTTTTTTGTTTATTGGCCCTATAGTAAACAGGCAGTTGGGGAGTAGCTTCCTGTTGCACTGATGCTCTCAGAGCTTAGGGGCAACAGGATACAGGAAGCCAATCTGTTTGTGATATATTGGTATTACATGATGATGTACGTTCTGTGATTGTCCTGTATTTGTCCTGTCCTGTCTTATTTTTGTTTGTTGCCAGTGGTGCCGAGGGTTATTTCCTGCATCCATTGGGTTGGAATCCTGTCAACTGAATGGAATAACCTTAAGTATGACGTTAAACCCTAATCATACAAAGGAACTCATAGTAAACTCAAAACTGTCATTTGCATGTAAATGTTATTATTTCAAAATGATGATTTAATAAGCAAAATCACAATATTGAATAATCATATATAATTCATTTAATCTGATGACTCCAAACAAACCATGTCAGTTGTTGTTGTCAGATTCCTTCCTTCATTCATTCAATCACCCCTTTTCATCTTTTCATAACATGTCAGCTAAATCCCTGGGCTATGATATTTTTAATTTTCAGAATGCTTTTTATATCTTTGATATTTTTTATCATGAAATATGATTGAAAATGCAAATGTGTGCCAGGTGTAGTTGCTATAGATTATAATAGTTCAGTGTGGACTTTAAGTCATGTGACTCATCTACTAACTAAAGTATACTTTTGTGGTATTTAAATGATTCACAATGTACATTACTGTTTCAACAACATCATCCCATGGCTGACTGGGTTGTATTCACTTCTTTTCGCTACACTAAATTTTTGTAGTAGTTGTATGGAAACATAATATATACACTCATTTGTATGATAATAATACAGTGGTGTTCTTAACTGTTTTTAACCACCTGCTTGTACATGTTCTTCCTTATCTTTGATTACTTAAGACAAAAATTTAATGAACACAACATGTCACCATCCGGGATGGTTTTCCTATTCAATTTGTATATGAGTTTGTCATTGTAATTTGTATATGATCTTGGACATATAAGTTAATAAACTGTTTATGATCTGAAACGTAAGCTTATAAATGTAAATACACAGTGCATTAACTGCGGACACGGATACAATAATTTATCTATGTGGTTTATCATGTCTGCGTGTATGAATTCAGCATAGATTTAATCATGACTATCCATATGTTACACATCTACAGATCAGACCTTTACTTTGTCATTTAAGATTGAAAAGGATTTTAAGCCAGGCTGTGTAAAAGCATGAGATCGGCTGTGTACATGTACATGTATGTATAAGCTTAAAGGAAATGTCAAGGAGACAGCTCTTGTTTTTGTTCTACATGTATTTGTAAACTGTTGTCACACTGACTGGCACATATACATTGTACATGTATTATATATAGTTTACTGATTGGGGAATAGGGACACCCCACCTGTACGATTTCATTTATTTTAATTAACTGAAATACTAAAATGAGCACCACAAAAATGAATCCAAAAATCCTGTCATTTCTTGACTGTTGCTGTAGATTGTGTTTTACCTTTAACAATAAAGTAAGATTTATCTTCACATGGTTAAACACTACAGGTGAACAAATTTATTTATCTGGTTCAAATCTCAGTAATTAACTAAAATGAATGTACAGTGTAGTCAAAGGCACTCGAAACTCATCATTTTTATATCAGTATGAGAAGGTGCAGGCACATCCTTTTCTGTATATAAGGGTCAGAAATAAGCAGGGTTTAATATTACTTATATTACGTGAAATGTAATCTGTGTGATATTTGCATCTTGGGTAATTCACTCGATAGACAAGATAAAGAGATGAGATGAATAAAAAGGAATCCAATAAGTTTATTTGTGTTTAAAAATGAGGTCAGAGTGGTTGATATGGATCCAACATGTACTGGCAGTGCGGGTCTGTGAGACATGTGGCATGCTCTCACAATCAAACCTCTCACCTAACGCGGAGATGTATCCATTTTAGCATGGTGTTCATCCAACTTTCTGGCTGGATACTCCAGGTATAGTATTTTGAGGGCTTTCTTATAAAATTTCAACTTGTTTGTTTCAAAGGACCTTGTGAAACTCCTGAAAGATAATTGTTAATGTGACCTAAGACAGCTTAATTGTGACCTAAATATAATATTGCATTGTAAAATCTATAAGAAGCTTTTATTTTCAGTTAACTGTTAGATTTCTAATTTAAAGTCAATCCCTGAACATTTAGAAAGCATGTTGTGTGTTTGAAGAATTAAGCTTAGGAATTCTTCTCATCAGAAATTAGATTATAAGTCATAATTTATCCATTTTATTTTTGAAGAAAACGTTTATTAAGATGAACTACTGCTTATATTAAGTTTATATAATCATCAATGTGCATCATGCATGGGCAGTGGCATATCAATGCTATTGTATAAAATAAGTCCTAAGCTGTATTCTTTTACATTCACACTATTAAAACATGGGTGCTAAATGCTAATTACCCAATCACGACAGGCCAGCATTCTGTACTAATAAGCTATTTTATGGTGCCTGAATTGTAAAAACTTTATTATTCACATAATTTACTATCTGTTTTAAAAACACATGCTGCATTTAACATCATTGCTTTTTACTTCCTCATTCAAATTTTGCTCTCACCAAACCCCGTCTAATTTACCCCTTTATTTGTTTTGTTAGGATTAATTTGCACAGTCCCAGTTACTATATTGATTCGGTACATGTTTGTTCACAGCTCTGCTAAACTGTGCTTATAAATTCTAAAAACTTTCCCCCTTTCTCGATGTTTCAATTTACTGAGGGCCTGGCTCTAAAAGTTGTAGACAAAAAAGCCACCATGTATGCTGTTTGGCTTTGTATAGGGCCAGTAAGTACATGTAACGCCATTTGATCTGCCATGCTTCAAGTAATTCACTCCACTTCCGGTGACATTCTAAATTCGTTCAAGCTCAAGGACAAAATACGTCTCTGAAAGACAGGTATTCAAAACACACCCGGCCTGCGGCCATGACTTAGTGGTTAGCGAGTGCATTTACTAAAGCCTACTTTGATATACCGTTGGCGTTCAGAGAATCGAATCCAGAGAATCGAGTCCGTCTGTCGACCCTCAGGTGTATGAGCTAGTCGGAGGATGGGGCTCCAGCAATCGCAGGGGTGATTTTTATGAGGTTTCCTCTCGGTTTTCCTCCCTTATAAGGCAAGGAACAGTGTGAAGTGGACAATCCGTCGTAATATAAGTGGAGTACCCTTGAGTACGATGTTAAACCAAAATCAATCAAACAAACAAACAATCTTTCTAGTTGAACTGTTCGATCATCAATGGAGAGTTAAAAACATGGCAATTCTGAATATCTCTGTCTTCAAGTCCCACAGCTGCTCCCACCAGCAGAACAAAATACATCTCTGAAAGAGAATACATTTGCCTCATTTGGACACCCTGTTTTAAGAAACTTTAACATGCAAGAGATAGGAAAACTGTCAAAATTGGACACCCAGTTATATGAAAAGTGAAGCAAATGACTATTTTGGACACCCTACTTTTGATTTCTGGCTAAGCCCGTGAATCAACCAATCACCAATCAGCCATGATTGCAAAGAGAACTTCAGGCTGATATACAGATAAAGACATGAGCACTGATTAAAATGTTAATATCTAAATATATGCAACAAAATTGTTCTTTCTCTACAATAAAAGAATGTTATAAATAATACCAATCTAATCGTAATCAGATCAAAAATAGCTCCTCATCTTTTGTTTGTCACTTATATTATGATCTAATGCAAACACTGGCCAACTTGTGTTCATCTAGGTCAAGCTTGCTGCCTGGGGTTCATGAAAGGTCACCATTCCAGCTGACCAGCAGAAACCCAGCATACATGAAGTTGGTTGCGTTCGCGCGACTTCTCCGGGTAAGCCCGACTAGGGTGACATGACATCTTAATTCCCTATAAAGAGATTCTTACTCAGAGGTCAAGTAAAAATAGAAGTATAAACCGAAAGCGAAACCTTAAAACATAATAATAAATTTTTCGCCAAAGGTGCGATTTTTGATTCTGCAAGTATTGGATGACAGTCATCATCAATTTGAACGGTTATTATTAAGGATTTAAAGGTATTTTGGGGCATACATTTATGCAAAAAGAAAGAAATATATTTATATTCAGATTCAGGACAGTGAATTTTAAAAACCATATCGACATTTACTTGCCATTATTTCACTGTCTTACAGGGATGATTCAACAATGTCTCCGTATGAGCTGTATCTATGAAATAAAAAATAATTGTATTTCAGTGCACAGTAGCTGTTTGTGGCCTAACTCACACGTTAGGGTGATTAAAATGCTTGTCAGTTTGACTTTCTGAAAAGTTGTATGCCATGAAAGTCATGTGATTCCCCTGGCTTACCCTGCTCTGAAGCCAGGGAACTGAGGGCTGACTACCCTAGACGCATGAATGAAGAAGTGACACACTTGAGTTGCCCAAGTAATAAACAGTAAACGAATGGACAAGGGGATGCTTGGGCTCACTCAGGGAAGCCTGGGTGACTCACGCGAACGCAACTGTTATTATAAATTTGAATCAAGCTAGGACAAGCTAGACCTTAAAGTAATATAATATGTTGTAATGTATAACCTTGACAAAATAGAATAGGCTGAATGCTAGGATCTTAAAGACAAGCCACGTGCAAAATACTAAATACTAAAAAAGTTACCTGTAAACTCTGGTTTGGCCCCAGAAATATTAGGCATTTACAAACTTGGTTTAGAAAGTTGCTAATCGATACCATTTGTGTGTGATCATATCATAATATTATAATTAAGCGACAAACAAAAAATGGGAAGCTAATTTGATCTGATTTTAAGACTTGTTTAGTGGGCTGTTGGAGGGAGCTTCATGTTGCCCTGCTGCTCTCAGAGCTAAAGGGGAACAGGAAGCTAATCTGTTTGTGGTGTCTGTATTGCGTTCTGTTGTTGTCGTCCTGTATTTGTAACGTCCTGTCTTTGTTTATTGCCTGTGGTATTGAGCGTGGTTTCCTTCACCCATTGGGCTGGCATGTCGTGATATAAGTGAAATACCCTTGAGTACGACGTAAAACCCCAATCAAACAAACAAACAAATAAGACTTGTTTATGGATAACAGGTTCTGTTATAGAATAATGTTTCAGTACAGGCACCCTTATCAAGCATACTGTCAATCATAGGTATAAACCAATACATATACACGCCTGTGCTGTAATCCTTTCCAGCATATAAACCTTAAAATTGATCCTCTAAATTTTGTGAGATAACATAACAATGGTATTTGCCACTTCTTTACCAATTTTTTTATATTCATAAATGTGCATTTATGAAAAATAAAGCAAAATTGGTTTATAATACAAATTTTGTGGATGATAGGATTGACAAAATTTGCCAAAATTAGTTGCAAAATGCAAATTTAGACGAACATTCAAAACAATTTCGGAAACCTTTTAATCTAAAAGAAGTTTGCATAACAATGGGAAGGCCCTGTTCGGTCTGTTGTCCAAACTCCACTGACCTGCATAAGGTAGTCCAACTAAACAATTGGGTTTAAAATGTAAAAAAACTATTTTGTCCTCGGGCTTTGGGGTACCTTTAATAGCTAGACTTTGTTTGACAATCACATATACTGTATATTACCAATTAAGGGTTGATAATGGTGTGAGTATCTGTATAGAAATGTCTCCTTATAATAATTAGTTGTTCACAAGTCTTGTTTTACTAGTTTAACCAGCTTCTAATCCATCTGAAAGATCTTATAATAAAGTATAGAAATATATACATGTATCAGCATATTATGTAAGATGGGCCTGAAGTAGTGCTTACAGCTCTAGCCCCACTAGTTACCCAATGTCTGTGGGTTGAGATTAGAATCAGAGGACATAAAAATCTTTGAGAGATACAGTTTATGCTCTGTACATGTATTGTATTAAATGACCACAATTTACTTAACAGTACCTGTAAGGGTAATGCACATTGTTATCATAAACATAGCCAGGCTTCTCTTTTTTTTTAATTTTTTTTTTTATAGTTTTGAATAGCTTTTTTCTCTCACATTGCAGATGTCAGACAAGGCACTCACTGGTATACGTGCTACATCATGCTTTTTCTAGAATCACAACAGGTTACTTCCACTTGGGCAATAAATAGTTATTCATAAACATGCACTCCTTCAGATTGTTATTCTAGTATTAATATTTGAGCAATACTCATAGTTTGTCTATTTAAAATTAAGCCCAAAATTTTATTAAAGTCCATAATTAAACCAATTTTCAAACATCACTTGTAATACATAAAAAAAACTATATTTCTTTAATTTTTCTGGAATTAATTGATACATTATACATGTATGGCAGGTTTAAAAATAAAAATGTATATAATTTGAGACACTCTAATTTTGGGACAGTCCAAAGACCCCCTGTGGTGAAGCCTATTTCTCTTTCCCAACTGCTAGAAGTTATAGGGTATTTCACAATTAAGCTTTTGTCAGTACAAAATGAAAGGCTGAAATTTGGCTAAGTATTTCTTAACTTTAAGAAATATTTTAAAAGTAGCTTTATTGAATATGAGCACTGGGGTATTCCAAAGAATGAATGTCCTCTGGCTATGAAAGCAACTAAGGGCAGTTTGTTTGAAGAGTAGTTCTGCTGTTTTTACTTAGCACTGGAAGAAGATGAATTCACTCCACATCTTGGTTTGGCTAGTGTCAATTGTTATTGTGTAAGATGTGTTTAAAATTGCAAGTAATTCATGAAACTGTGTATAGCTGAAACATCAGGAAACATGCCTAGAAAGTGTCTATCTCCATGATGTTAGTGTGCTTATGTCATCCAAATATTGGGTCACTAGGCATAGTGACGTAAGCACTACTTCCACCCCATCGTACATAGTGTATTAACATTCAGGGGGAATATTTTAATGATAATGGAAAAAATTATTCATTTAAATGTCTGCGGAATTGTACGATATTCCTGAAACTATTTTGTAGCAGTAGTGTGGAACTTATGTTACATGTACGTTTTTCATGTTATGCTGCTTCGTATAAATAGGCTAATTATTTGTTGTCTGATTTTGCTTTTAGAAATTGATCGCCAGTTTGTATAGCTCTGCTAATTGTGTTGGTCACATTTCTTGAGTCTATTGTGTTGATTTCCACAAGTTTGTGTGAACCAATGCGGTTTGAACTTCTTTCAAGATGAGTTCTAGCCTACCTTTGAACCAGGTAAGCTGTGTGACACAGTAGTTGTGTCGGTGGACGGGCTTACTAACACCTATGCATGCCACTGATAGTATTTTGCATGCAGCAAGCTCTTAACCTGTATAACTTTAGATATGTAATGCATTATGTACCACCGCTTCATACTAACACAAAGTAATCAATGCTGAGTATATGAACATCTTTCAGGATAAGCTGAACTGATTTAGTATACATGGGATCGAACTAAGCTGTGTGATGCTGCGTCTGTATAGCTTGGCTTCTCAAAACTAAATTTATGTATATAATTATTTAATTTTCCTTCTCCAGTTATGTATGCTGCCTTAAGTGGAAAGCACCAAGCCACCTACTGTAGATGCAAAACTGTTTCATGCCAATACAAACTAAACAAATAAATGCTTTTAAAATTGATTTCCACGTTAACATAGATTTTCATTGAATCTGAGGTCGTGTTTGTTAAATAATTTTAAATGTGACTATAACACAATCCCATAAAGTGAGCAATAGCATGGGGTAACCCTGACACCATCCAGCCATGGTCCTGCCGATATGCTGCAAACATCTGTGTAGAATGCCAGGCCTGAAAACGTTCTTGTCATATTGAAAATTTAAAAAAAAATTATGCTCTATCCATTGTTTACAACTGATCCTGTACATGACTAGTTACAGAGCACATTTGGTTATATTGTAAAAGATATATCTGGTAATAGTATTAATCATTTTCCTGCCAACATCCTGTCTTCATTTGTGGATGGTGGATGTATATAATTATAGGAAATAGATCTAAGAATCTGACATTGGTGGATGCCCTGCCAATGCGGCTGCCATCATTTCTGAGACAGTTTGAGTTAGAAAAAAAACTTTAGCTCATCAGTTACTTTGTAGATGATTTCAAAGATGGTGTTTTTGTCAGGTGTTTGTAGGGCACAGCTAGCTGTGACGCTTGATAGTAAACATATCCAACAGGCAAATGTTATTTACAATGGTGCTATAAATCTGCATGTCTGATACATTTATATTAACATCACCAGTGGTAACACCTTGAACACTGGTAAAAAAAGAAGCATCCTAGGGCTAGGTGAATCATGGTCGCTCACAGAATTACCTGTTTATCTGCATGTATTAGTTTCAGTTATACTGTTTACATATCGTTTGTGATGGCAAGCCCATAATGCACTGGATTGTTTTAAAATATAATTGATTCTACTTCCTACATCTAGACATTGACTCTAAGATAAACCTGGGCCATCTTGTTTTGCACTTCTTTTATTTGCTGGTCTGGCATACATTTAAGTCACCCCAAATATTGGCGGAAATTAATGGCTAAAGTATGCTTAGAACACAGTTTCTGTCAGATTCTGGCAGGCTTGGGTTAGATTATAGGGCAGCCCTTGTAAATGCATACATAAAACACACGGTTTATAAAGTTAAAAAATTTGAATGACTGTACTGTAATGAAGTACTTTTGTTTCTGTTATAAGACATCTCAACAATTAACCAAAGGAGTATAACTGTTGTTCAGAATCGCGGGTACCATTTTCCCCTGCCCTGTTCATTAATCCTGAATTAAATCTAAATATGCAGATATATGTACCTGCACTTCTCCGTGTGCTGAGACTGTCTCGGAAAAATTGTAAAGGGACTT
>JARFOD010156322.1:0-12227 GCA_031763545.1 Mopalia muscosa | reverse complement strand
ATTCCCCGTTTATATCAGTTACCGTGCCCTATTTCAGACCTTTATTACCACGTTTTACACATCTCCATACCGTATTCATGTACCATATTCGATGTTCAGTGCCTAGGATATTTTTCCAACCTATCACCCTTAATGTGAAAATGGACCATTCCAATTTTTCTGAATAGGGAATAGGGTAAAGGGAAACGGGTGCTACCTTTACGGACATAACCACCTAGGATCGAGAACGAGTCACGCCCAGTGAAGTTTTTGCTAACGGGACCGACACTGTATTTAATAGTTCTAACAAAGTGACGGCAAAGGTTTAGCGTTTCCTTTGATAAATTTTCCGTTGCAATAATACAAGGGACGGCGTGTCACTCCGTGTATCGATGGTTTACAACCAGGCCCACGCATATGTAAACTTTCCCGAAATTAATCAAATCTTGTTATGCAATAAATTGTATTTATTTTACTCCACAATTGCCAAACCGCAAAGCTTATCATTGACACATGCCGTAGACTAGCCATAAAGAACTAGAAACTTATTTATGGGTACACAATGTATATCGCGGCAGTCTACATACATTCACAACATACCAGTTACGGGCGATGAATATTCTCAGAAAAAATAAATACGGAAATGTTCACAATTTAAAAAAAGGTAGACTTTAGATTGGTGATATATTTCAACAGATCATAACCAACGTCAGACATGAAATTGAACCATCAGAAATGCGTTGATGGGTGCACAAAAATATCAAATGAGGCACGAAATCATAACGAGTGGAAAGAAAAAAGTCTCGCGAGATAAACCGCGTTGTTCCGATAAGAGATAACCTGAGTATCAAATGATGTGTTACTTGGTTGTAAAATACTCCTTATACTAGAAATAGTGCTCCAGGGTAAAGTAAAAATACTTCTCACAAATAGTTAACTGCCTATTGACAAAATAGTGTTTTTCGACATAATCATTTCTTAGTCATGATTTAGCTCCCAGCGATCTTGTTAACGCATATTTCTTTCTTACACATCATAAAAACTAGCACAAGCGATGAAGACAGTATTCTCATACACATTCTTTCGATATCGCGCCAATACTACCAACAAAATCATCAAGCTACGACTTATGCCCTTTCTATGTTCAGATGCAAGTTTGGACTCATACCTTGTTTGGATGTTTAATGTGTGCACTCATCTTTGTCCATTTCTTATCTTTTTTCTCGAAACTCCCGTACAACACAGACGGATATAGATTTTTATGAAAAAAAAACAAAACAAAACCCAAAGCTAGCTAAAACAGTACAAATGTTAATTGAGACAAACAAGATTTCTGCTACATTTATTTTTTAAACACTCATCTAATTAAGACAATACGTTTAACAATAAAGGTTTGATTTAAATACAAGTTAAACTTTTTGTTGACATTAAATGCCCAGTTTGGAGGGTTGGGAGCTAGCCCTTGTTGCCCTGGTGATCTTGGTGCTAAGGGGCAACATAACGAAGACTTGTTTGTCCTGTGATTGTCCTGTCTTGAATATTTTATTGCCATGGTTTCCATGTAAGCTTGCTTCAACCATTGGACTGACACGCCTTCACATTGGTAAAAAAAACCTGTAATGATGTGTTAAGCATCAATCAAACACTCTGGAAATACCATATATGGCATTCTAGCAAACTCTTCATAAAATAACGTTCAATAATAAAATGTACCTCTGTTCATATATCTCATTTAACGAAACGTAACAGGTCAGTTTTTCCTTCGGGTTCTTTTAGAGTAATGGCTATTTCCAAGGGAACTTAACTCAATTTGTGACCAGTAAGTTAATTGTGTACACCTAAAAGGGGCAAATGGACAAGGGTAATTTATTTTACATGATAGAGCTCAGGTTATCGAGGCAGGATAATTTCCGGTCGCCCAGGCGACTAGAGACCAACTCTGGATGTACAAGTCAGTAAAACAGCCTGTCTGACGAAACAAGTCGGTTTTATTTGGTCTGGATTTTTGTCCGAATATAAGTGAAATACCCTTGAGTACCACGTTAAACCCCAATCAAACAAACAAACATGTAACAGTACATCCTCAAGATGGTTGCCATGTAAGTACAAGCAATACATGCGACTTAGTCATAATAAAAGCAGACCTGTGAAGACGATGCATTTGAAATAAATGTAGTATGCAGCGTTTTCAAGCTTTGTGAAACCGGACCATATAATGTATCCACAACATGATCATTTCCAAGTCCTTGAAATGTAATGTCCAAATCCGGTATAATAAGGACAAAAAGATTTCCCTGATGTAGATATATAGTCGGATTTATGGCTGTAGACTTCGAAGAAGTTGCAGATAGTCAAGACAGACCGATTTATGAATTCAACGCACTTGGACTTCACTTTCAAACAGGTATACACGCTAATCGATTGTGTGCTTTAAATTCCTTTATATACGCTCAATATGTTCATTGTATCTTGCCTTCAGTTGTATTCCTTACAATAGTGTAACTTCCAGTGTTTCAGGTCATTGTATACCATACTGTATAACGCGTCTATTGTTGTTGTTAATTAACAATAAATGTTGTAAATAAATAAAATCCCTGAGTTTTCTTTTTGTTTGGTTTCTACTGGACATGTCTTCAAACTAACCAAAGTTTATTTCAAAATAATAAACATATATTGCACTTACAACTTACGGTTATAACGATAAAGACGTGTTTTGTTTACGATTGATTAGTTTTAGCTAAAAAAAATGTATACTTTGCCAGAAAAGTATTTATCATCAATAAATATATGTATGGTACATACCGATGGAAGACAGATCTACACATTAATTAATGGAGACGGGTGGATTTATATAGCATTATCAGTACTGTATTTAACCCTATTACCGATTTAGAAAGCATTTTTTGCCATTGTGTAGGAATGGTCGCGTTGACCTAATAATTTCCGATTTCTCGCCCATTTCTATTGTTTAGTTTGTTTCTTTTATTCGAATGAACTTAATACGAACATGGATGACGTAATAAATAACGATTTGGGGGATATTGAATAACAGGACTGCCTGAACAAGGCTCATTGTTACTTTTCAATTCTAACGCAAAGTTGAGCTTTTAAACAGGAAAAATACGGTTCTTTTTTGTACACCTTCATCATCAAAAAAATAAAATACATAATTAAGTACAGACTTGAAAAAAATAAAATGTAAGACACTATATCAGATCATTCTGGTGTAAACACAAAATGATTCCAGTGCCGACTGTAAATTTTCCTGATCTCTAAATTTCTTGTAAATTTTATGATTTACGATAAGTAAATCCTTATCTCTGACGAGACATAATAAACAATAATAGCTCTATGTACTGACGACGTCAGGTGTGTGTGTACAGTTTTGCACGACAAATATTCCAAATACGCCTATGATCACATTCCAGACATATCACGACAGAATTACAGCTGAAAATTCATAATTTTTGCTGGTTTATATATAATCATGTCGTAGAAAAAGAAGGGGAAAAACAAACAATAACAGTTCTACATATTGACGTTTGTGTCCGATATTTTGTCCGAAAAATATTTTAAATTCGCTAAATAAAAAATAACGGGTGTGAGGGGGAGGCAGTGTCGTCACAGTCACGAAAAGCCCAAATGATCGGGCTGCAGTACCATGATAGACACCACGGCAGTGTGCTCGTTATAAGTTCATGTACATGTAGCTATACATGTTCAGGTCGTTTATACACGATGCACATTGTAATTTCAAAACATTTTTCTCATTTGTTTTCATCAGAACCTCTTAAAATGTTATTTTTCTGTCGACTTCTTGCCTCTAAAACTATTCATTTGCATTCTAATATTGAATTTGTTTCTCTTGTTGTTTTTTTATCTTTGAATCCATTATTGTACTTGGGAGACTTGATTTACCTTGATAGCTTCATTTAAATAGAAGATAACTTGCTTTTCATATGAGCCGGGGTCAAAGACAGTCCTCTGGTGTTTCGTCGCATTATTTTACGTTAATTTGTCGTCTTAATAATCGTCTTCTATTCACTGTTATCCTCATCCTGTGTTTCGTTACTTTAGTTTCCTGTTTCAGTCCCTGATTTATCTGAAATATCCTCTAATTGCAGAACTCCTTTAGACACGTCTATCCTATTCGCCATATTGAATCATACTAATTTATTCGATTAAAATAAATATTTAGGCTGTGACTATTTTTCACTTAATGCAACACTATAGTAAAGTATGCATATAGGAAAAGCTCGAGAAACGTATTCTGCTTTTAAGTTGTCAACCAGTTTAAAACACGTTCTGATAAAATGTGTTAAGTGTTTAGTAGTTCATTAAATTGCATTCCCTTATTCTGAATGAAAAATACAAATCTTTTTTCAATGTGGCCTAGAAAGTTGGAAGTTTTACTTAATTTCACACTGTTCCATGTTCTGTAGGCCTACCGGTACTTAATTAGTTCCCTGTCAAGGTATTGATTTTTAGTTCTCAAGGGTACGATATAAAGCCGAAAATAAATCAACAGATTTTATCACCAAGTTACCACTTGCTGGAGTACCAATGCGTAGCATTCTATCCACCATATATCAGTGCGGTGTGACGTGCCAAGAATTAGCTCCAGAAAATTACACGTCAACTTCATGTCATTAGGCGTTGAACCATGCAAAACCATGGGTACATGGTTATTATCTTTATTCTACACTTGTTTTTACACCAATAACGAATATCCGAAATATCTGTAAGTACTGTGCTATCGTAGATATGAAAATCATATCCATGCTTTTCCAATAATTGTCACATCTGCTAATGTTTCATTAATACTGTTTAAGGAAAATGGCACCTCTACGAAAGCCTTCGGGCGATAATTTGTAACAACAATGTGTAAATTGATGTTAAAACTTTTATGATTTTAAACTAGAATGCATTGAAAAGTTCTTTGGCTTAAAAATGGCAGAAAACAACAAGGCAGAAGTAGCTGACTCAGATAAAATTGATGTAAAAAATACGGCTAACAGTCGAGATACCGTGGCGTTAAACAATACTCAATCAACTGTTCAAGTAAATCTATTATTTCTTACTTTCTCTCCAAAGTCTACTATATTTGTTGAGATTCCCAGAGAAGACTTTTACAGCTCTGGTTGTGTCCATGAATATTATGGATCGAGTTAGCAGCCTATTATTCTACCTAAGTCCAATATGAAGGACATCTTTCAGAGATATCGGACTCCATTTATCGTATTTGCTTCCACAATGGTGAGATAAAAATAAGATGTTAAATCAATTTCTATTGGCAAGGCATTAACACAAACTCTTTAACGATCAGCTCTGTCTTTACCAAGGCTAAATATTTACACCAACAGTTTGTTTAAATAAACTTATAATGACCTACCGTATTAATTTATTTGTAGAACAGTATCCGGTTTGAACAGCTTATGAATCGGAATGACAGACATTTATTCATCAATATATATATCAAAATTAGACTAAATCAACATATAATAATTGACTTAGATGAATTGTTTATCTGCAAAGTAAACATGTCTTAGAATATTTAGTTTTTATGTATTTTATTATCAGTGGGGTCTTTTGTCTTTACTGTAAATCACTTCGATAACTTTAGAATAATTAACATAGGGGAGTATCTGGTTTTGGCGTACATTAAAACGATAAAAAATTATTGTTATTTACATTTCCCGGGTGTTAATGTATGGCTACCATTGCCATAAACCATCAAAGATTGTAGGGCAAACCAACCCTGTAACAATAAATGGGGTACCTTTCCCCTGTTATGTATAGCTACCATTGCCATAACCCATGGTAGATTCAGGGCACACCAACCCTGTGACAATAAATGGGGTACCTTTCCCCTGTTATGTATAGCTAGCATTGTCATAAACCATGGTAGATTGTAGGGATGACCAACCCTGTAACACTCAATGGGGTACCTTTCCTCTGTTATGTATGGCTACCATTGAGATAAACCACGGTAGATGTAGGGCACACCAACCCTGTACCAATCAATGGGGTACCTTTCCCCTGTTATGTATGACTACCATTGCCATAACCATAGTAGATTGTAGGGCACACCAAACCTGTAACAATCAATGGGGTACCTTTCCTCTGTTATGTATGGCTACCATTGCCATAAACCATGGTAGATGCAGGGCACACCAAACCTGTAACAATCAATGGGGTACCATTCCCCTGTTTTAATTATGACTACCATTGCCATCACCATAGTAGATTGTAGGGCAGATCAAACCCGTAACAATCAATGGGGTACCTTTCCTCTGTTATGTATGGCTACCATTGCCGTAAACCATGGTAGATGCAGGGCACACCAAACCTGGAACAATCAATGGGGTACCTTTCCCCTGTTTTAATTATGACTACCATTGCCATCACCATAGTAGATTGTAGGGCACACCAAACCCGTAACAATCAATGGGGTACCTTCACTCTGTTATGTATGGCTACCATTGCCATAACCCATGGTAGATGCAGGGCACACCAAACCTGTAACAATCAATGGGGTACCTTTCCCCTGTTTTAATTATAACTACCATTGCCATAACCATAGTAGATTGTAGGGCACACCATCCCTTATGTTAAAATTATGGCTACCATTGCCATAAACCACACTCAGTGTCCCTGGAACACACATTTAAACTAATTGACAAATTATAATATTAAAAATAACTTGCATCCAAGTCACTGGGTGTATTCTTTGTTGCAAGTTTAATGTTGGTATTTGACCATAACTTGATATGCTGCTTTAAAACTAGCTTTGTGCTGAGCGATAGCTGCATGGACCTTTTTAAATGCCAGGACGATTTAAAAAGACATTTCCCTGGTTACACACGGCTTTTATGTTATTCCACTTAGCCTGGTAATGAAATATATACCTTTCAGGTTCATTTTCTTTATTTGTTTTATTTCCGGTAGGTCATTTCAGCAACTATATTTGAATTATAGTTGATTGGCATATGTTGGCATGCCACACCTTGAAGAAAAAAGAACATGGTCATGATCATGCAAAATTATGGACACGTTTTTACACGTCGTGTCTACCGATGGCTAGTGTATAATGTCCCATTGGGCACGAATAAAGAAATATAATACGTGTTACCATTTAATCATTGATGATTCATTGAACTACGCCCCGCGAGGGAGCGGGTGGGCCATGGCCCTGCAGAATACTCCCTCGCTTCCTCAGTCGATCGTAAGAGGCTAGAAAAGAGGTTGATTTCTGTTGCCCTGGTGTTAGCAGAGCTAAAGGGTAACGAGAAGCAAATTTGTTTGTGATGTTCTGTATTTTTGTCCATCGTCATATAAGTGAAATACCCTTGAGTAGGACGTTAAACACCATCAAACAAACAAACAAACTAAAATTTATATTAGGAATGAGTGAGGCCTGGAAACCATCTAGGCAGACCGACACAAGAACATGTTTATATTAACAACAACGAGTATCTCTGGACAGAGAGAAAACGGACAGACTCAGTAGACAGTAGTGACTTTTATTCATAACCGTGGAGAAGAAAGAAATGATAGGTTGTATAAAACCAATAGGCAGTGCAAAATCAGATTGCTCTACGTAAATATACAAACTAGTTTTCCAGAGTCCTGTTCGCCTTCTCGCTCCAGAGACCAGAGAGGAAAGGCCTAACTCGCTAGCTGTTACCAAGGCAGCGATCACGTGAGCATCCTCTTGTGGTTCACATCACTGGGTCACAGGGGTCAGTTGAGATTTAATGAAGGTAACCTGTGTCCACATAAGCCTATTGTAGTTGTACCATAATCCTCATTTATCTATGGGCTTTAAGACAAAAAAAAAAAAAAAACCGCGTTGACATTTCGTTGGGTTTTGAGTTGATTTACTTAACATATCTTTTCTTATGTTACATGCGAAGGCGTGTCAGTTTGCAGCGACGCCATGTAGTGATGTCATTTTTGTTATCTATTTGATATTTTTGTCTGGTCGAGATATCAAATAGCATGGAAAGAATTTAATATGCCCGCCATCATAAAGGATTAAACATATTCACCTATTCACGTATTCCTTGTATACCAAAAACCCTATCTCTGTGACGATAGCCGAGAAGCTGTTAGTAACGTTATGAAGACCTACTTATAACATTGATTTGACAATTGTTCAGAACACCCCAGTGGCGATCTCCCGCAAACAAGTCCTTGCTATCTCATAGAGGAGAAACACATTCGTCTGGCCTCTGAAATTAAATAACTGATACCGGTAAACTATCAAAAATGTTCTCATATGTATGGTTTCCTCTGCGGCAGCTGCCATGACCAACGATAGTTTGTGTTATCAGTGCGTACAATCTTTAGATATTTGTACTCAAGGCTATGCTCGTCTCAATCTTGTAACAAAAACTTCTTTTAGAGACATATATGAATCTGTGGGTGGTAAACTAAAGAACACATTGGTATTGACAACAACTTTCTCTCTTTAAATAGAGAATAGAAACAAAATTCATTACCTATTAATATTTGTATCCTTTTTTTCGTAATTAACTGAATATTAATGTGCTCACCCTGAACACGACTTTGTTCATTGCCATCCATTTAAGGGGTTATCGTCAAAGTTACAAAGACATTATTATAACTGTATCAGTCTACAAGTAACTTTTGTCACAAAAGTGCATTATTCGATTTTATAGTGCTTTGTCTAGAGCTAGATTGAAGTCTACGATTGGATAACAATTGTCATTTTCGCTATCATAGTTGTCGTTAACGCCAGTTATACTAGTATAAATCTAACATGTCATCCCGTTCCACCAAAGTGTGTGTGTCAATGAACGAGCAAGCCAAGTGCCTGTTTCGAGACTATCCACAAGAGAACTTGAAATATTTGGTCGCGGTCAAATATCCATATCAAATTCTGCTTTCAATCAAATGCAGAAAGTTCTACAGATAATCAAGAATTGTATTTATTTGGTATTGATCACCTGATGTTGTTAATATTGTATAATTATATCATGTTATCGAACCTAAATGTAAGTATATTTGTGGACAAGTGCATGCTCAGACACAAAAAACAAAACTGATCTAGATCATCTTGGTTATAAACGGATGGGTTGTCATCCAGGAAGTGGATACCGTCGTCAGTCCACCAAGCACCAAATCGTTCCCAGGTGTTGTATGACTTAAGTCATAAACCGCTTCTGTGGCGTATTAATATTAGATGTCCTTGTTTGAGCAACTCATCCCTAATTTATTAACTCCATTCCATAAATATTACACGCATTCCGTGTATCTTTGTAACTCTCCATATAGTACATGCCAGAGCACTCCGTCATGAAGTCCCCAACTCATTAACTGAAATAAAGCCTCTGACATTTTTATCCATTAACACCAATACCGAGCAATGTGCAAGGAAGGTTTGAATTGTAGTGCTATTTAAGAAAATATGGTTGATTGTGAAAAGTCATCTACTAAAGCAGCTATGTCATTTCTGTTTCTAATTGAAATAAATACTTTTCAACAAACCATATATGATGTTATATCTCCATTGTAGACCAATATTTCTTTGCAGACAAACTCTTCTGTTTGTATATTAACAATATAATTCACAATTCTAAACGTCGAAAGCTACAAATGTATAATATGTATACGGGCGCAATTACATTACTCTAGTGATATAACATTTAAATGTACCATGGATGTATTGCATGATGGCGGTGAATATGATGGTTAGTGCTTTGAATTGATGTACTTTGATAACAGTACAGTTCAGTTGTGAAATAAATAAAAAGTTTCTGCTTGACATCGACGAGTCAAAAACAATAACAAACAGCATTAGAATATCTTTACATGTATAATGTAGATCCTTATTCAAGTTCTATCACAAAAACATCTCTAAGGCAAACGTAGCTTTTATCAATATCAATGTTATGAGAGATACGGCTAGAAGAGGTAATATTAAACTTTGCAGTGTCTTACAGAAACGTTGAACTCCTTTTAAGAACGGGGCTGACGTGTGCTGGACAACGGTCTGTCTTCAGACTATCAATAATCCACCTGTTATAACATGACGACGTGATAGACGTCTCATCTGGGAAATGACACATAGAAGTATATACATGTATCTCCAGACAACCGGTCCAGATCGGGAAGTCGCTTTCATAAGTGCACCTATTGTTCAATTGGAACACCATCCGAACTCACAGGGTCTAATATCCCTTCTGCTAACATCGTTAAAGCAGTGTTGGTAAAGGTAAATCATAGTTACCATGGCAACCAGCAGTGATCAATTGTATTAAGTTGTCATGGCATTTCTGATCAACTTATAGATTAATCCCGCTTGAACAAACACCCCACAGTAGCTTGATACAAAGAGTTAGATTATGTATCTTACTTATATCATTCGTGTTACATCAATCAAAGTTTGTCTGGTGTCAACTTAATGGGATTGGTGTCTGATCAGATATCTCTGGAATCAATACTCAGGATATAGCTGTATGGAGTTCACATAGTGGTATGAGGATACATGCGCAACGATCGAAATAGAACGCAAAACACCAAAACACACAAACCAAAGTTATTACAATAATCAAAGACTTTCAGTGTTGTGACAATTATCACCAATCTACCAACATTTGGATTTATTGTAACACACACAAATTCTCTTTAAATCTTTAAAGCTGCATGGAGTTCACATAGTGGTATGGGGATACATGCGCAACGATCGAAATAGAACATAAACCACAAAAAAACACAAACCAAAGTTATTACAAGAATCAAAGACTTTTAGTGTTGTGACAATTATCACCAATCTACCAACATTTTGATTTATTGTAACGCACACAAATTCTCTTTACATGCGCAACGATCGAAATAGAACGTAAACCACAAAAACACACAAGCCATTTTTAACAAAATGTATGAATGCTGTAAATGTTTCGCTTTTACTAAACGTCTGATCTTGCTTTCCTGCTTACTTTGATGTCTTTAATGTACTACTTTTTATAAGTTTGTTAGCGATTTTGGACAATTGTTAAAGAAATGTAAAACGTACAACTGCATGATGCCTGGGTTTATTCTGATAGCCCCGAGCACCTTCATGAGGTCAATTTGTTACGGAGGTATCGATATAATTTTACATGAGTTCGTTCAGAACTATGGTTGTTATGGATCCAGACTTCTTTAGGTCTAAAGTCAGCTATCTGAAGGTTACAATATACATACATTTACTAGCCACTCAAATGATACGATGTTTTTGAATATGAAACTTTAGATACTTGTGGCTGACATATTTGAGTTGTATAATGTGGCTAAATGGAAACATAGTTATTGAAAATAAATGATTTTGTCTACGTTATGTGTTTAACAGGTCATCTATTTATAAAAAATACTCGTGTTTTATTACCTTGTTAAAGAGAAGGCAATAACTGACTGCATTACATATGACTGAGACTAATTATTTGTCACATTCCAGTACTTGAATTATTGAATCTTTTCCTCGTAAATTGTTTCATTTTAGGCTGAAGCGTTGTAGAATGGAAAAGATCGTTGAATAAAACAGAACTAAAGCTAAAAAATAATCTCAGTAAAAACTAAAAAATAATATCAGTAAAAGGGTAACTAAACCTATGTCTGATCTCCCGATTCAATGAAAAGGATGAATTCAGAAAAATAGGCTAGTAAGAATTATACAAAGACACATACATATCGTTAGAATTAGAAAGAACAAGGCGGCGGAGTTCTTCGTTGTTGTGTAGACAGATAAATTGTTGTGATTCGAGTGTTTTGGTAATACATCTTGACCTTTAATTAGCTGAAATGCAAAGGTAAACTTGACTGTTTAATTGCGCTGTGATTTTTTTTGGCAAAAGCATGTTAATATGCTTTTTACAGGTGACAGACGAATTCTACAATTAGACCGCAAAATGAACGACAAATAGTCTATACCCAGAGGCAGATGAATGGATTTATATTCTTGACACCGTATCGTTAGCAAGGATCGGAAAGCTATACATGCATAATAATGATACTGCGTCACGGAAGCCAACAGTAAAATATGGCCAGGGGACTGGGTCTCTGGACCCCCGAAAAGGTGCTCAAGGTTGCATCTATTTATTTATTTATTTATTAAACCATATTTATACCGGGTGGCATGTACAGTGTGAGACACTGCTCTCCCACAGGGCCCTGTTACATACACACATTCATACAGGCATTTACAAACATATCACAGAATGAAATTCATGTCATATAAAAAGGTA
>JARFOD010156321.1:6410-26159 GCA_031763545.1 Mopalia muscosa | reverse complement strand
GTATCAATTTGGTCCTGTACCACATGGGTTCGGTATCAATTTGGTCCTGTACCACATGGGTTCGGTATCAATTTGGTCCTGTACCACATGGGTTCAGTATCAATTTGGTCCTGTACCACATGGGTCAGGTATCAATTTGGTCCTGTACCACATGGGTTCGGTATCAATTTGGTCCTGTACCACATGGGTTCGGTATCAATTTGGTCCTGTACCACATGGGTTCAGTATCAATTTGGTCCTGTACCACATGGGTCAGGTATCAATTTGGTCCTGTACCACATGGGTTCGGTATCAATTTGGTCCTGTACCACATGGGTTCGGTATCAATTTGGTACTGTACCACATGGGTTCAGTATCAATTTGGTGCTGAACCACTTGGTTTAGGTCTCACATATGGTATTGTCTCACTTATGATCCTGTCCCATATACTGATCCATTCAACATATTAATAGGATTAAATCCAAATAACAGATCATCCTACATACAGTCGGATTATCTCTTTTCATATATGGTATTATTGGAGCAGTACAGATTGCCCAGGATTGTTAAATAAGGGTGCGAATACATGAATGTCAATTCTCCCAGTGCATAGTATACTGTAGTATATACACTAAGCGTCTTGGCAATTGAAATGTGGAAAAAGAAAAAGAATTAATAAATAATTGGGTATAAAATGTGACTTTATTTAAAAAAAAAAAATGGTTTTCTTGATGCAACTTGCAAACAATGATTAAATAACACTTAGCAGCTTGTTTCAATTTCTTAGGCTTCTACAGACCTGCCTACCCGGTGTATTCTGGAGGATTTTGTACATACATGTATAATTTACACCAAATACACCAATAGGCCTTCAAAATAAACTCAGAAATTTATATTCTTTCCTGTGGAGTATGCTGTAACACAAAACTATACAAAATTATAAGAAAACACTCCTAAACATACATGTATAAATTTATTCAGATTAAGACCTGACCAGTACTATGATGGAGAGAATTTTTTCTCCACTGGTTGTGCAGACTAATGCTGCAGTTCTATTAGCTGATTGATTTATGATTCTCCTTAAATAAGATGAAGTTAATATCTCCTGGATAAAGATAAGATGATCTCTCACTGAGGACAGTTAGACCTTCATATCACTGATATGCATATTTAATACATAGGCTCATCTATCTTATCTGAATGAGGTCAAAGGTCACACCATAACCAATCAATAATGACAACTCTAGATTTGTCTGAACTGTTAATACTTCAGTCTGAGGAAAGACCATGGCTAAAGTAGCAATGGTTCTCTGGGAAATTAATGGACTTAAAGCATTTGTGAATAGTATTTACTTTGGATGCCATAATTAATGTATGTCATGGACAATATATCAAATGTTTATCTGTTAATCAATCATTTTATTTTATTAAAGTGTATGGTTAAGTCCTAATGAAACAAGTAGCTGATAACCATGACTATTGCCTTTATTTAACAGTTCTGGTTGTATTCAATAGGCGACAACACTATTGCGATGCAGTATACAAAACTTCATAATTTGCATTTTTACTCTTGAATAACAGTTTTTGAGTCCGTAAGCTACAATAACTCTGAAGCGTAGTAATTGATAGCTATTTCTATTTCTATTTTATGGGCTTTTAATGCTCAAATTGAGTTATCAAAGAAAAATATATATGGCAAATGGTGTAAACAGTTGGTACAAGTATTTATGAATGAATGAATGAAATCTGTATTGATAGAAGATGAAACTCAATGAAATTGACAATTTGCTCTTCCTGAGGCCCTCTGCAACATAATTTTAACATAATTCCTAAACCATGCTGAATATTTTGTTGGATACAATCATAACAATATTTTATACACAATATTAATCGTCATTTCCTTTTCTAAAATAACTTCTTTTTTTTTTCAATATATGTGGTACCAAACTTTGATAACTAACTTATAATAATGTGCTCTAAAGAGTCAATAAAAAAGAAATGCATGACACAATCTGATAAAAATCAAACAACAGTAATTCACAGATATTAAACAATGACAATTCTTGGTAATCTAAATAGATACATCATACTCCAAAAAATATTCGCTAAGATATCGGGAATGAAAACAAGAAAATGACAAAGAATTCTTGACATTATTAGGCAGGCTATTCCAAATTTTACGGCCATGTTGCTTGTAATATAATCTCATGTTTATGCCTTAAATATCAACAAGCATTAATAAAAACGTAATTTTATTTTACAAAGCATGTCTTTAAACATTTTTCCATCAATTAAAATGTTGTTTTTTCTTTTTGATATGGAATTTAGTGATAAAAATCTATTTAAAATGATGAAAATTCTAATGCACTTGAGAACATGGCATGATATCTCTTAATTGAAGCATGATTGTTTGTTATGGTTTAACACAATTAGCTGTATTCATTACCACAAGAGGCTAAAAACTGACCACATGTTCCCTTTTAATTTTGACCATATGTTGTTTGACATATATGTATTGTGCTTTCCTTAGGTTAGTTTTAGAATAGATGTTCTTTTATTATGCAATTAAATTTCTGAAGGCCATGTGGATTGATGTTTTTACCAGGGCCACAGTAGCCAGGCACGGGATAGGAAATTGTTGTTATTTTAACATTTGTTTGAGTTTATCCACTGACAGGCTTATAGGGTTATATTTTTATTAATGATAGTTTTTGCATGGTGTGTGACATACACATTTATAAGACCTTTGGTCTTAAAAAAATTTAAAAAGCAATCACACTGGCACAGGGATGTAGATTAATTAAAATCGATGACTTATCTTATAATGTTCTATGTTGTAGATAAACTGCTAGACACAAGTTTCTTAATAAACCTTAATCTTGAGTTGTGTTATTAAACCTACAGAAATCTTGAGAGACAGAAATGACAATTAATATATGGTGTATAAAGTATTGTTATGGTTGTATCCAACAAGATATTCAGCATGGTTTAGGAATAAATCAGCATACAAATTAGTATTTCAGAGATAAATGTATAGAGATTAACCAATGAATATGTTTTTAAAGAGAATGAGTAGAACAACCCATTTGATACAGTGAGAAGTTTCATCTTAACCAGTAGGCCATTTTAGATTTTTGTTTCTCTTAAATGCTATAATGGATCTTTGTGAAACATGTGAGGATGAAAACCTGTTGCAACATTTGATATGTAGCTAGGTTATAAATTTAATATACATCTGTGTCCATGTGTCATTGTGAGTACTAATAAATTAACTCACAGATAAATGTTACTTTATTACAGCCATCAATGTTATGGAAAAATTTGTGTGATAAGAAGTGTGGAGTTTCTTCACCAATTCACATAAACATGTCCGGGTGAAACACAATAAACTTCTCAGTGCATGGGATACGAGAAGGAGTAGAGCTTTTCTTATGTCGGCTGTGTATCCAATGTGAGAAATAAAATATCAAACAGATTATTGGAGAGATTTAATTCCCAAGGCAGCGCTGCTATAACGTACAAATGTAAAGGTTTAAACTGGTACTAAATCGAGATAGAGAATCCTCATTCATTTATAGCTTTTTCTTCTTTTTCTTCTCTTCCAAAATCAATAAGAGTTATGTCTGTCAACTGGGAGTAACCTTAAAAGCTACCAGTTGAAGGAAGCCCGCAGCAGAAATCTGCATAGCTTGATGGCAAATAATTTTTATTGTATTTCATATTAAGACATAATTGTGGTTGGTTGAATACTTGTATTTGCATGTATTGACTATGGTTAATGGTGTGGAATGACCAAATACACAAACCAAGCTCCAAGGAAGTTTTTATCAAGCTATCTCGAGAAAGAACTTGTACTGGAAGTACAATATCTGCAACTCTGCCAAACAATATGGCAACTATTGCTTAACTTTGCAGTATTTACAGTTGTACACTGTATGTCATTGTGTTGTGAACACGTTAAAAATTAAAGTTTAATTCATCTTAATAGTTGAAATGCTGCCTCCACACCACACAAAAACTGGATTTCAGTTCACCAAATTTTGCAAATCAAATTGACAGCCATGGCACTGTTTTGAAGACGTTTGTATTAATTTTGGGACAAAATCTTGAAAATATTTAAATTTAATATTAGGAATGTCATTTCCACCCTTGAATTTCGACTTTCTATAATTGAAGTCTTCAACTCTGTTATTGCTTTAAACTTTATGTTTCTCTTTTTGAAGGATGTGATTACATACCGAGGATGGCGCATTTAACAATATTTATATGTCTGTGAAGATGCTAATTTGACAACAAATTCATAGATTATTTCTTACTTATTCGATATTTTATTCACATTAAGACAACCCATTTGACAAGAAGTCAGCCATGGCCCATGTGGAAATTTAAATAAAAATAGGATTTAAAATGATTTTAGTAATTTTGATAAGGAGACATTGCTGAGTATCAGTGTATAAGCTACATGACAAAGGTGATAATTGCTTAGTTATCTGTCAAGTATTAGATGATATCATTCTACTGGATGTGTCAGGAGACTAATTTATGATTTAGTGTTGGATGCTTGGATCTAGATATGTTTTTCTAAAAGCAATCACACTGGTACTGGGATGTAGATTAATTAATATGTATGTGTTTATGAACTTTTTATAGAAATTAAAGCCAAGTTAATTTGCCTTTTAGAGCTATCTGAGAAGCAAGAAATACAACATTTGATAAATGTCAATTAATACTGACATTTTATAAAAAATAATTTGAATATTTGTCAGATATAAAAGTGAACTACAAGCTGAATTGAACAGTATTTTATTCTGGAAGATCACTTTGGGATGGTGACTTTCATATACATGAACATATTAAGACAGGGTTTGAGATCTAATGACTGCTAAGCTCTGCTTATATTGAATGTATAGTCAATTAAAATATAAACTTCAACCAAAAAATGTTCATTACTTAAATAGTTAACAATTTTATTGAGAAAGTTTGAGCTTTTTAAAGAAAAAGTTTTAGTTTCATTGGAAACAATTTTTAACATTGGAAGAAAACTATTTGATTTGCCACTTGAGGTTCATTAAATATATTCTTCTAGTGACGCTTACACATGGTAGGATATTAATTTTGTTGTTGTAACATTTCGTTTCATGTAGGTCTCAATTTCTAAGACAATTGCATTCATTGGGTCTTTATTTAAGGTAAAATGTTTTGTTTGTATCACCTGTGTTTATCGTTTTTATGTAGGCGAAGTACCATGATTTCCTGCGTTCTAAAAACCTTGACCTGTGGCAGGGGATCAATGGTTAGCTTGTCGGCCTGCCCTACTATTAAAACCTGCTTAAATGCAGTGTTTCTGTTATTTTGGGATAACACTTTCTTAGCATGAACAGATTCTAGTTCAGAAAATTTTGCAAGTTGAAAACCATCTGGGAATCAAACCCATGACCCCCAGAGTTAGGCACCGAATCGCCACCAGCGAATGCTAGGGAAATTATTCCCTATTAAAAGGTACTTCTCATGCCGACTGTCACAACAGTGAAGTATATCGGTTGACCACTGGTATATGAGTGACTCAAACTATGTTTCCTCAGGGTTTTCCACTAAATTTAAGTGAAGCACAGTGTGAAGTGGGCAATCTGTTACATAACTACGACCTTTAACCCTTCACAACCAAAATTGAAAGTGATACTTCAATGCCTTTAAATAGCACTTTTTTCCTCTACATTTTGTTATTTCATATCGAATTCTTTTGCATCAGATGAGTTGTCATTATTTCCATATACATTTCAAAATCGCTAGGCTTGAAATTAAAAAGACAAAACTACTTGATTTGCAAACTCTTTCTTCCATTCCATTATTCAAAGAATATTACGCAGTGGATTTTGAATACAATAATATTGCTCTCATGTAATGGTTGAAAGCATAACCCACTCAACTCTTCATGGCCTGTCAGTTATCTATTTCACCACAAATTCACGGTATCGATATTCAAACTTCATTGTGTAACATCCTATGTTTATTTTGGCAAAGAATGTTTGTCATGTTAGACCCCCTTGGGCTCAAAATGGACAATTCAGTCTACATTTGATCTAACTTTATTTGGGTGGGCCTGTCAATATATGTCATGGTATAGAGATTGATAGGCTGCTGTGATAATGCCTACAGTGTATTAATCCCCTTCACCATGTTAATAAACTGCCTTAAAAGCTCAATTAAAGGCCCAAATTAAACTGTAAATAGAATTTATTTTTCACTTCCAAAAACTTTAAAAGTTTCTAAAACTAAAAATATGTGGGGTAAAAATGATTTGTCCATTTTGAGCCCAGGGGGTAGGCCTACAACCATGTCACAGCCCCACTCCCTCCCTAAAAAAAGAATTTGGTTTGTGGATTTAAGAAGGCTATAAGCTGTTATTATGTAACCTGGAAATCTTGGTATTAAAGGATTTTAAAACACACACAAAAAGTTGTGCAGATGGCTTATCCCTGTGGATTATCAGTCCACATGCCTGTTCAGCTTTTATCCCAATATTAAATAGGTATAACAAAGCTCATTCACCACCAACAATTGAAAGAGTTTGCTGGGATAGAATTTTCAAATTACTACTCACCTACATGTGTGTATTGTTGTATGTAAATTCATATTTCTCTCTTCATTTATTCAGTATATTTATTGACCTATTTCTTAAAATTGTTCCCACTGGCACAGACATGTCAAATATCAAAATTATATTATATTTTGTAGAGAAAGAAAATGTTGTTCGCCCTAACTGATATTTGATTGAATCCAACACTCTTAATTAAAATACGTATACATGTTTCCTGGAAAGGCCGTCCTCACTTGTCATGGAAAAAAACACCTTGCAAAGGTAGCACTGGGAAATTTTCTTCCTGGATTCCTGGAAAATGCTGTCCTCACATGCAAAGCTATTTTTTAAGTATTGTAGCACATACATATAACAAAGAAAAGAGTTATGCTGGGTTCTGTTCTTCCTGGAATGGAAATATTGTCCTCATCTGCCACTGGCTTTCCAGCTCTTTTTGAAGTAAAACCCACATTTAACAAAAAAAAAGAGTTATGCTGGGTTCAGTTCTTCCTGGATTCCTGGAAATGCTGTCCTCACCTGCCAGGCTATCTTGAAGTATCACACAAAGAATAAAGTAAATACCCTTTTAATCATGTGTTTTCTGTTGCGTTCCTTTGAAGATATCACTTCACAACAAATAAAGATAGGAACTGTTCTTGTGTTATTGGAAATATTATTATTAGTTATGATATATTGAAATTAACAGCTCACATAAAGCGAAGACAAGTTGGGATTTGTCCCTGGAAAAAGCATTATTAACACATGTTATTTACGGTAATTTGCTAGATTTATTAGTGTGAAATTCCTAGTATCCTGAACATAGGAATGGACTTGATGGTGAAGAGGACTGAGAAGTGTTTGTGCTACAACTCTTATAAAACCCTCTACAGTGGAGTGTGGAACACTTAAAGCTCACCAGCCACTCTCCTATGGCTGGGATAACCTGGAGTTTTTACTTCCTTTCTCACCAGTTCTAATAGCAGATAGACTGTTAAAGGAACCACAGACAAATGTCAAGCTCCTCAAAACAAAATGCTTCACACCTTAAACCAAACGAATCTAGAGGGTTAATCAAGGATGTATTGATTTACAACTCAAATTTTAATGGGCATTTTCTCTGTTGAAGGAAAGTTTTATTCATATTATACAGCATGGTTGTGTAATCTTTCAATAAGGTTGGAACAGAAAGGCTATATCATGAAAATCTTTATTTCATATTTAGGGTAATAAATTGGCCTTCATCCAGACCCTGAGTTTGGGCATTCATGGCCAGCCAATAAACCTGGGCTCCTGGAGCTAGCGATCGTGGGAAATGCAATAACAGGCAATTTTGAACATAGATATTGGTTCCTTATAAGGACATTTTTACAAACATTTTTAAAAACATTTTTTAAATGGGACTAAATGTTTATTAGAGTTCAATGTTTATGAATTAATTACCAGTGTGGATTTGATTAAAATCCAATAAAAAAGACCCTACACAAAGTCAGTTGTTTTGGGGGGGTTGTCCAACCAACACATATGCGTCTTGAGTCTTGACATACATTAATTAAACTACTTATTTGTTAGAAGATTTATACTAATCTCCAAATGAATACATTTCTAAAATATTAATCATCCTTTTGGTTGAACCATTTGTTTTTAATTGGTATTTCAGACAGGTCTCCTAATGGAGTGTGTTTTCTTTCGGACATGCACTCAATCTGGCCTGGAATTTTACATTGACTTGCATTTCCAGTATACATCTACCATAAAATTTGTGTTTCAATATCACCATTAATCAATGGAGAAAAAAACAATTTTCAGGACCAAATCTAATAAGAGTTTTCAATGACTTATGGGATATGATTAATTTATATCTTGATTAGTAATATTTAATAAATATTTTCCTTTAAGAGGAAATTTCACCTAGAGACAAGCTGGTTTGCTTGACCATTTCTCATGGTTGGCTTGCCTTCCAGCTGAGCCCTCTCAGATTAAATATAGCAGAAGGGCTATGTCTAGAGGAACCTATTAGCCTCTAATGCTGGCAGGCCCTGTATAAACCTGTCACATTCATTCCCAATACCCAGCTACCTTATTCAGCATTATTGGATAGACCTAAGCATTGAGGAGAAGTATATTGTGTTTATTTCCCCAAGCTTCCTTACCAATTATGGCTTGCTTTTAGATTGAAATATTAACAACAGTAATTTATTCATTTTCTCTCCCAACGATAATTTCCGTTAGAGCTGGTTGTATAAAAATGCCCTCATCGGAATGCTTTTGGGTGATATTATTGTCAAGGTTTACATGAGATTTTGTAACTAATTAAGTTGTGCTTGAAGGCTGCTTTGTGTTTCATTCATCTCCTGATCAAAATGATCTGAGGGTAAGAATTATGAGTCGATATATGTAAAGTGTGGAAACCTGCGCTTCCATAATAATGGACTGTAGTTTTATCACCTTCTCTACTGGTAATAGGAGGTACATGCTGAGATGTATTTTGTTAACTGTATTCACATTTTCAAATTATGTTATGTCTGAGAAATACAGTTGAATAACCTGGAGATCTTAATATGGTACAATATCACACTGGGAACCAGCTGGGTCTGTTCAATAAAACTGCATGTATTCTGCCTTTAATACTAGTAGATCATTTTGAATAGGCATGATGGAATCAGACTCATTTGAACCAACCAGCTTTATAAATATTTAAACATTGGCTACCTGTTAATCAGTATTCTAATAAGGTATGAATTATATACATGTTTCCTCTATGGAAGCATAGCTGTACCATACCGATGTGGTGATGTTGTGATGAGATTATCTGAGGCAGAGAATTCTGCAGCTTATCACTGTACATGGCATCCAGTCACATCTCAATGGCTGGCATTAAGGTTTGGTGTGTGTGACAGGCCTGCTTGTTGTTAGGCACTGACGGCACAGATCAATGTTTAGTGGAAGCGACTGACACAGTGTAACAACCGACGACTCAGGCAATGGAATGTCCTGTTTCAGGCAGACACATGCAGCATCGTGTCGGCTTCATGTAGCTGCTGGACAACACCCGGCCCCTCACGACTCTACTATAGCATGTGGAAGGAATTTCTTGTGTGATTATTGCTTCAGTTGGACAGCGATTGACTCGTAATGCAGAATGTGTGCTCTTTGGTAGAGACATTGGCAGATGGATAGGACTTGAGTAATTCTTATAGATAAAGAAATTAGCACCAGGAGAGGATTATGAAAGTGTATATTGGTGATAATGACTCAATGTGACCTTTGGACTTTCAACACTTGACCATGCAGCAGTTTTATTGTGAAGACCATATGTAAGAGGATATGTTAACTGGACAAGACTTGTTCAATACCTAATACCGAGGCGACAATATTAGATGACAGCATTACCATTCATTCTCCTACATGTATGTGAGGCCTGATCGTGGTCGCTAAATGAATATGCCAACTACAAGTAATCAATTCTGATAATACTGTTAAAGATGATGAAGTAAGAACTGCTAAGTTGTGTAATTGACTGAGAATTACTCCTGACTGACTGAGCCTAACTACTCAAGCAAGAGGAATTCATCTCCATACCATGTGTTGCTGTGTATGAAAGGCCAACTGTAAATGAAGCATAGATGATGTATGTCTGAATGACACACCTGTTATTTCTACTGAAAGATTTATGAATGGTTTTAGTCCCTTAACAGTAAGATTGCACATTAATGGAGAAGCTGTACTGGTTGTAAGCAGTGCTTCCACAGGTAGTCTCCTGTAGATCTAGTTTACTCTACATCTTTACAGAAACAAATGCTGATGAGTGAGATGTATGTTGTACAACCTGGAGAAGTCTTTTTCATAAAAGGAGGTTTGTTGTTTGAACTGTAAAAGTGATAGGTGAAATTGCATAATAGCCTTAGGTGCTGAATGGTGTTATTGTAATGGTGTCATTTGAATGTACATGCTTTCATTGCAATAGAGCCTCAAAAGCCAGTTTAAGACTAATGTAAGCACTTTGCTAGATCTCCCATTGACAGTAGTTACTGTACACTGTTATTCAGCTACTCATGTGCTTATCAACAAATCAGGATATCATAGGAGCCAACTTTTTGACCCCCACTCACTTTTGATTTCTCTGTGTGGTTTGGGAAATGTCTTTGTGTAGAAGTGCTATAGAAAAGTAATATCTTTATTGACTCAATTGAAGGATTGTAATATTTCTCTGATTTGTCTGGCTCAGACCTTTTTGGAAACCAAAAACAAGGATCGCAAGACAAGGAATATTTTTTCTACATGTAGCTTGGAATTGAAAGGAGAATTCGTAAAATATTGAAATTCAGTGGCAGTATTGTTCGTGGTTTGATGTGTTGTATGAACCAGTATCCATGTTGAAGTTTCCTCGAATGTGCCCAGACTTGTCTCAAGGCAAGTCTTACATTACTGGCGATGATCCCTTTCACAACCTGTTTGTGTTGGGGGAAAAATGGTCTGGCACAGGGCTGGCGTGATGCATCAAGCTCCCCCACAGAAAAGGATGGAGAGGTAAGTCTCACAGGTGTAGTCCTCCTTGACTGGCCAAGCTTATCAAACAGAAATGTTTGGTTACAAACTGGTACTCTACATTACTTCCTGGAATATTTATGTCAACTAAAACCCTTGTAAATGCAAGTTTATATATGTTTAGGATATTAAAGAAATGCAATACATATACCTACTCTCAGGGTCATCTGTGGGCCTAACATTAAGGAACTATTTTCAGCCAAACATTTCAGCCAGTAGTTGGCTTCCTGTGGCCCTGGTGCCCTGAGAGGTGAAAACCAACAAGGAGCCTATCTGTATTTCTGATGTCTTTGTATTGCATCTTGTGATTGTCCAGTTTTCTCTTTGTTTATGGCCAATGCCTGTCAAGGGTGCTTTACTTCAGCCATTGGTCTGGAATGCAGTCATATGAATGAAATGACCATAAGAACATAGTTCCCAATCAATGAAACTAAGCAGAGAAGGAAAATTAATTTCCAACATGGCATAACACTGTCCAATTTATGCATGTCTTTTATTGGAGTAGGCCTACATCACGGTCTTGTTATTGAAATACCCTTAAGCATGTTGTCATGGGTTAAACATAAATCATTCAGTCTGCGAATTTTTTGTTTGGTCAAGGTGAATAACTCTTAGACATTGTGGTTTTTTTTTTAATTATTTGATAACTTTTATGTGATATGAGTGACATGTGAAGTACCCTTTGATGTCAGAAAAAAAACCAAACAAACCAAACCAAATGTAAGTTTGTGTTTATGTGTTTTTTCAAGGTGATTGTTACAGCCTACTTGATGTTTAATGATGACCAAACTAGATAAATATTTATTGATCTAAAAACTGAAACAAATGGGTGTACTACAAATGTTTGCATTGTAGATCCATTATGCTTATTAAATTCTTTGGATTGACAATGTCCATTCTCAGTCAACATCAAGAAAGGACTTAAATGCAGTTGTAGGTCTGCTGGAGAGGTAATCAAATATATATAAGCTTAGTGATCTAGCTACGTCGGTAAATTGCTTTTTATTCCCCTGTAAGATTTGAAGGACATTAATGTTGAAGTGGTCTATACTTTAAGTTGACATGAGAACAGATTCTCATGCCTTCTAAAAGACACAAACATTATTCATGGGAACAGATTCCAAATTCTTTGTAGTTTTAAACAATATGTTTTGAAAATTAATGGCTATACATATTCAATATATGTCACTGAAATACATGTACTAAGCATTGAATGGTAAAAGGTTAATTTTCCAACACTTCACATCAAATCAATCAGTCAATCAATCGAGGGTATATAGAGGAGTTTTCTGACAGTAACTGACAAACTGTGCAAGAAATCCAACAAAAAAAAAAAGCAACTGATGGTTCACAGGCATGTTTTCATGAGATGTATTATGGACAAGTATATTGTTTTAAAAAATACATCTTTTATAATTCCTGAATGTACATGTACTCCGCTTTTGTCCTCTGGCTTTTTAGTTTACAGGAGCCAAATCAACAAAATTTGTATCTGTTTGTTTAAAGATTGTTGATATAAATTTTTGAAATGAATTTTAACGTTTCATTGTTCAGGGTTGCGAATAAATTACAAATAATTAAATTGTTCTTTGTTTCACTCAGAATACAGGGATCTGAATGACTGAAGTTGTTCATGTATCCCAAGTGACCACAGCATATAGTATATGAATAGAGATAGAACTGTAGCAGTATTTACTGATATTATTTGCATAAATTTATATGAATTTGAACTTTGACAAAAAGATAAGCAAGTTTATGAAAAATATATAAAAAATATGCCATAGATGAAGAATCACTTTAAATTGCATGTGACCTAATGATTTGACTTGTTTATAATAAAGGTTATGACCACTTAAATCCCTGCCAAATAGTTGCATTAATGGAATATAAACAAATAACTTTTTTAAATTGGCAAAAACTGTAAGCCACCAGTAGCTTACAAATTAAAAAGCAGTTTTTGTCTTGTACCTGGTAGTCGTTATTTTTTGTTCTTCTGGGTACAGTTGATCAGAGACTATCAACCACTTACACCAGATTAAATCACTAGTGGCTGATTAGAGGTAGACCTTCAACATTGCGTTGATTCTTCTAATAGCTCTTTTAATTGAGTAGCGCTTCGAGCAACTGGCCCTGCTGACTTTGGCCAAATATTTAACCTTATGTTGGTGTGTATAATATATAATATAGTGTCTATATTCATCTTTATCTTTATGATTGATTGATTGATTGGGGTTCAACGTCGTATCTTAGGAAATGTTAATACTTACATGTACCACAAAACTTGCCCTTGTCATGTTCTGCCTTACATGTACCTAAATATGATAGACAAATGAGACGAAAAACTCCCTCTGAGATCCAGATAGCGAGAATACCGGTACTAGACATGTAGTTATTAATGTTTTATAACATACTACATGTAGTATTTATAAAATATATGGTCTTTATGAGTTTACACCAAATTCTCTGCTTACTGATGTATGCTGGTGTTTTTTATACAGAGGCTTGCAGTAGACAGGTAAATCCTGATTGTTCATGGAATTGTATATAGGGCCTATAGTGATTGTTTATGTTATTATCTATAAGGTCTAAAGTACACAAGAGTTATGTATTTCTAAATGTCTATCATACAATTTAGCCTTATTCAAAGATGCAGAGTTGCACATTCATGTGTAAATTTTGCTAGTTTTAGCACTAAGTAGCACTTATGTGTTCAATAAGCACTGTCCTATAATGTTTGAATTATAATGTTTGAATTATAATGTTTGACATTTTATGGCAAATTAGACCATAAATCACCCAGTAGCTTTAAAAAAAACTCCAGAAATATGGTTTAAATACTTTTTCCCCAACAGCCATTAGCCTCTCTTTTGGGCCACGCAAAACTTGTTTGATCTACTGTGTTGAGCAAACAACAGGTGTTGTCTGCACTGCTCTACCTCCTCCCCTGTTAGAAAGTGTCAGATGCAGGACTGCTCTGCCTCCTCCCCTGTATCAAGGTGTCAGGTGTAGGAATGTTCATCCTCATCCCCTGTAACAAGGTGTCAGGTGTAGGAGTGCTCTACCTCCTCCCCTGTATCAAGGTGTCAGGTGTAGGAATGTTCATCCTCATCCCTTGTAACAAGGTGTAGCACTGCTCTACCGCCTCCCCTGTTAGAAGGTGTCAGGTGTAGGAGTGCTCTACCTCCTCCCCTGTTAGAAGGTGTCAGGTGTAAGAGTGCTCTACCTCCTCCCCTGTTAGAAGGTGTCTGGTGTAAGAGTGCTCTACCTCCTCCTCTGTTAGAAGGTGTCGGGTGTAGGAGTGCTCTACCTCCTCCTCTATTAGAAGGTGTCAGGTGTAGGAGTGCTCTACCTCCTCCCCTGTTAGAAGGTGTCAGGTGCAGGAGTGCTCTGCCTCCTCCTCTGTTAGAAGGTGTTAGGTGTAGGACTGCTCTACCTCCTCCTCTGTTAGAAGGTGTCAGGTGTAGGAGTGCTCTACCTCCTCCCCTGTATCAAGGTGTCAGGTGCAGGACTGTTCATCCTCATTATTTTGGTCAGTTCCAAGCTAAGTCATGTTGTCATAATATAAATTCAATGTGGTCAGTTCCAAGCTAAGTCCAGGGCTTGAAAATTAGACGTTCCTGCAGTCCGGGGCAACCAAATTTTTAAGTGGGGCAAGTCAATTTTTCTGGTAGTTAACATGGAAGAGATAGGACAGGCAACCAAACAAATTGTAGATTGGGCTTTAGGGCAACCTGGGAAATCCCTAATTTTCAACCCCTGTAAGGTTGAGATCAGTAAATTGTCATTTGTGGTATTGAATAATGTTAATTGTGTTGAATTAAGCTTATGGCAAACATATATGCTTCAATTTTTATATATTTGGGCAATATCGAATAGTTTGGTTGAAAATGTTTCAGAAAGTAAAACAGTCCTTCATTGCAATGTCAACCTGAACTTGTCAATGATATGCTTTTATATATTCATAGTAATAAATCATATGTTTTAGATTTATTTCAATACATACATTTTACTAAATAATTATGTTGTATTTTCTCTGATACAATGGCAAACCCAGATCTTCCTGTTGACTGCTACATTTATATTAAATCAACCAGAATCAAATTGTTCTGATTATTTGTTCACATGATCATCATAAAAATATGTCTTGACTGGCTATACCCATTGTCCTGTCAGATTTACCTACCCTGACTGTAATGTCTGTTTTCGCCTGAAGGTGGCTGCAGAGAACAGGTGATCTGTGCTATTATGTCTAAGAATGTGCAGTTAATAGGGGAGTGTGGGGACACTGCGTCATACAGCTCTCATCATTGATTCTTAAAATATTTATCAAGATTTTTATGGCCTCAACCAATTTGAACAGGATTGAGACTAACTGCAGTTGAGCTTCATCTCTGATTGTTTTATGAGTGTACATAATTCATAGTTGTGTTAGCTACTGCCTTCCAGCCACCAGTGTATTAAGTCTCCTTAGCTGTCAGCCTGGAATAGGTGACCTGGTTTAACTGTGCTTGTCAACCCAGTAATTACCTATCTCTACATACACATAGATACACAGGTAAGTCGCTGAATACTGTTACAATGTACCTGTAGTTTGTTGTGGGACTACAGTGATAACCATTAGTAGTACATGTAGCTCTCTCATGAATACAGGGCTAATCTATTTACTATAAAACGGTTTCTTGTTTTTGGAGAACTAGACAACATGGTTTTGTGCTTGCAACATTATCTGCATTGACTTACTGTTTTTTAGGTACATTGATTAGGTACATTAAATTGTCATTTTACAAACATCTTGTTAGAATTCCAGGTTGTCCGATATCATACATTCTAGCTTCATTTTGACACACGGCAAGCCATATTTGTAAGAAGAACAAATGCCAATGTATCGACTTTTTCCAAGTGAACAATTTTACAAATCCTACAAATATTTAGTGATGACGCTTTCCCTTTTATTTGGAATGTTATGAAATTAAAATCAGTTATCTTGAATTTTGTAATGACACAATTATGGTTTTCGTTGATATGTGAATTCTATCTTTTAGTTTGGTTGAAATTATAGGGTGATTATATTTACAGGTAACAATTAACATCTAATGAATTTTCAGATCATTCATTTATGCCTGCAACATTTGCTTTATGTCTGAGGCTCTTTCAGAACATTTTCACCACAATTGATAAGCTGATATTATCTATGTGACTAAATCTTTTTTGCTGTTACAAAGTAACATGTACCTTTTCCAATGCTGAACCTAATTACCCTACCTTTGCATAGAATGAGCCCACCTGAGGTTATTAATGTGTCAGATGGTAATGGATTATAAGGCTACCACAGGGGAACACTTAGTCACTGTGGAATGTCTTCTTGTTACTGCCCACACCATATCTATCCACTGACCCAGGAAGGCTTTAGGCTGGCATGCACATTGATGTCACATAAAAAGTAAACCGAGGCTCACCTACATGTAAATCTGTAAGAGCCATTATCTATAAGCTTACAGTGGGTCTTCCCATTTCCGTGTAGCCTACTACTTCCCAGGCATTGTTGTTGTTGTTTGTTTTAGTGGATAATTTACAAAGTTAGTTTCAAAAGTAAAATGACATAACACAATTCTATGGATTTCAACTTCTGTATTATTATGAAGCAACGAAATCCATAGAATTGTGTTATGTTACTGCTACAACTTCTAAATGCCACTAAAACAAGTTAAAAGTAAAATGGGCATCTAAAACAGTTACATATAAATAATAACAACTTGCATCATCTGACATGTTAATACATGTGCTTAGGGATTGTGACAGGCAGATTTCCAGTCCTAGCTCAGACACTGCTCGTTGCCGTTATTTGATCAGTGATTGCATTGTGTTTGTCTGGTTGGGGTTTCTTGCTGTATTTTATCTCGCCTATAAGATGGGGAATCGGTGAATGAACCATATGAAAGTTGTTACCAGAGCAGTACTAAAATTGAACCAATGACTCTACAAAGAAAGTCACTCCAGAAAATTTCAAATAATACATGTACAGGTACATCGGTCTGGCTCATGTTGTTATATCTTTTCTACAGATAAATTTTTAATATACAGTAGTAAAATGAACAAATCTTTATATACTTTTTGTTTAATGTCACTAATTACTAATGGTTATGCTTATGCTTACATACTGTGGAATTCTAAAATTTAGAGCCTATTGAGGCTGAATTCTTACATGTTATACATGTATCCAAGCCTTACACTATACACTGGCCAGTCGTGTGCTGTTGGGGAACACAGACAGAACTGGGTCTCCCCATGGTTATGCAAACTTAACTTGAGAGGATCGATTAATAGGTTTTCCAAATCCTTTCCTGTCTTTTGTCCAAATTTGTATTTTCCCACTGATTTTGACAAATTTTGTCATCCGATTACAGTATCAATGAAGATTGTAGTTAAAGAAATTTTGCTTTATTTTTCACAAATGCACATTTATGTATTTAAACAATCCACAAACCAGGGGAAAATGCAAATGGTAGATTATCTCACAAAATTTTAGTGAACCACTTTTAAGGTTATGCCGCAAAAGATTACAGCTAGCACAGGCCTGCTGGCTCACATGTATGTGTGTAGATTGCACAAGATACAGCTTTGGTACAACTCTAATACTTGTATGTATGTATTTCCAAAGCATTGCTGTTATCATATGCCACTTGTTAACTACCCCTGGACTGTTTCCGCTTGACTCTGATTTAAGTTTTTGGGGCAAGTGTAATTGCTCTTTAGTATGACCTTATAACTTCACTTTAATTCTGATTCAGGAAGTGAACCGACAATTGACTCAAGCTTGGACACACTCCGGGTTATAGCACTGTGTGGTTGTATTTCAAGTTGAATGGGATTAATGTTAGTGCTAAATAAAAAAAATAGAATGATATAGTAATGTACATGTATGTATATAAATTTAGGCTCTCATGACTGTATAAAATTTATTTTAAAAAAAGTCAAGAACATAATATATATATTCTGTTACCAATTTTTCCAAATCCATCAAAGGCCCATACATTATAACAAAACTTGAAGAAGTTGGATATCAATCTTCATGTATCTATGTTTGTATAACCTTCCATTTAAGTGTGACCTTTAATTCTCAACGTAAAAATTTCCAAACATGGAAGACTAACAGGGCTTTTTTTTTTCACCGAATATTGGCCAGTTTCTGTGCGTTCCATTTAAAGGATTTTGATTTAGTTTAAAAGATTTCTTGTAGACATATTCATGTAAGTTAATTGAATCATAATCACACCATCTGCGCATGCATTACTTGGATTTGACAGAACAACCAAGATTTGCTATTTAGACTGTCACCTCATCTTTCTCTTGCTGACAGTATGTGTAGCATGGTGCTTTCCTTGTAGGGCCTCTCAAACTGGCTAATAACATATATACTACAATCTACAGAAATTGTGAAATGCTAGAATAACAATAAAGGAAGACATATATACACTTTTGCTATAATTTTATTTTGGAGTGTTAATTGTTGATAGTTTTTTTCCAGTCCCATAATGAGGGTGAATGCGTGTTTAATTTAGACTCATTCAGCCTGTTTTTAGTTAATGCTAACTGAAGGGAGGTCAGCGAAGAGTCTGCATTGAATCACATGCTTGTTCACAATAATGGCTTTCCTCTAAGGAAGCCAATGAGAAGTTTTTATATACCAGTTTAGTAATAATTAAGGCATACTAAAAATCTGGAATCCTTGGCTTTGGGTTTGCAGTAAATATACATGTACATGGATAAAGTCTGTTCAGGGGTTTCGTCAACAGATTTATTCAGTTTAAGTGTACAAGTGTAGTATTATTTCACTTACATCAGTTTACATGGTGTGATGAACTGCAGCTGTCACAAAATCTCAACCATAAAACTGTTCAGTCCCTTGTTGATGTTTAATAAGCATGTACGAAAAAACAATCATAAATGTATATAGTACAGTTACCTATTTCATTTGTCATTTTGTAGTGCCCACATTCATTGGGTGTCCAAGCCCATCACTGTTTTTGATATCCTAAGATTTTATTTAAAAAAATAAAAAAAACAAATGATGTGCTTCTACTATCTATACTTTGTGGTATTATTAACTGCCACATGCACTTGTATATATATATATTTAAATAAATTTCTTGACTTATGTATATTTTATCTATCCTCTTTTTGAATAAAAGGCTTATAATTGTACCTTAACTGCTACATGTACATGAAGATGTTACATGACATCATTATGGGCATTACATGTACTAATCTTCAATTGCTATTGGGAGATATGTTTATTAATCTAGCACTTGTAATAGGACCTGTTGTAAATTGGACACTACCCAGTGTTGAGTGTTCAGTACATGTAGTCAGTATCTGAAATCTACTGAAGAAATTAACGCTGAAAATCAATATATATCCTAATAGAAAATTGGATATGAGAAAATAACATTGATTACTGGTATTGCTTTTTCAACATGAGCCAGCCTCTTTCTTGCAATCATAAATATAAGTCCACATTCTGTCAGAAGAATTCCACAGCTGGTACATGTAATACAATATAACCACTTCATAAGTGTTAAAGGAAAAGTTTGATTTTATGGCCTATAATCGGATTGGTAGGAGAGGGGGGGGGGGGGGGGGGGGATTCA
>JARFOD010156310.1:0-12227 GCA_031763545.1 Mopalia muscosa | reverse complement strand
TGCAGACAAAATACCCCCCCCCCCCCCCTCCTCTCAACACACACGGCCACCAAAAAGCTTAAATAATAACACAAATATACAAAATATGTTAATATATGTGCTGTTTTGGGGGTTGACTGATCGCGATCCGGGCAAATTATGTTCTTTGATAATGAATGGGCTGCACATGCTTGTCTCTGTTCAGACCTAGCAGTAACGGAAACTTGATATGACATTCAGATATGAATTTGCAAAATGTAAGCTCTTCATGGAGCGGATTAACGTGATGGTTTGTTCGTGTCCCTATCAATGATTACTCCCTACAATGAGAATAGTGGTCAAGTGAATTTAAATAATTTTAATCTACTTGTCGACACCTTGTCACATTTTTCTGGGACAGGAAATATTGCAGAATATGTCACCAACACATACACATTAAATAGTCATGGGGATGTTTGTAAAAGTTGTAAAGGTTATGACAAGCGTTAAGGATAAGGTAACGTTGTAAAGGATAAGGTAACGTTGTTAAGTACATGGCAAAAGTTTTAAAGGTTATGGCAAACGTTGTTAAGGATATGGCAAACGTTGTAAAGGAGATGGTTAACATTGGTAAGGATACGGTTACTTTGCTAAGGATATGACAAAAGTTGTGAAGGTTATGGTTAAACATTGTAAAGGATATAGCAAAAGCTGTAAAGAATATGATTGAACTTTCAACGGATAAGGTAGACGATGTAAAGGATATGGTCAGTGTTGTAAAGGATACAGCCACAATTTGTGTAGAATATGGTAAACGTTGTAAATGATATGGTGAACGTTTTAAAGGATACGGTAACAGTTGTAAAGGATATAGTAAGCGTTGTAAAGGATATGGTGAGCGTTGTAAAGGATACGGTAAACGTTGTTAAGGATATGGTAAATGTTGGAAAGGTTATGGTAACAGCTGTAAATGATATGGTAGACATTGTAAATGATATAGGAAAAGTTGTGAAGGCTATGGTCAACGTTGCAGAGGATATGGTAAACGTTGTAAAGGATATGATAAAAGTTAGAAAGGTTTTGGTAAAAGTTGTAAAGAATACGGTAAAGGTTGTAAAGGATATAGTAAACGTTGTACAGGATATGTAAACGTTGAAAGGTTATGGTAAACGTTGGAAAGGGTATGGTAGCAATTGTAAAGAATATGGGAACTTTGTAAAAGAATATGGCAAAAGCTGTAAAGGATACGATACAACTTTTTAAGGATATGGTAAACGTTGTTAAGAATATGATAATCGTTGTAAATGATAAGGTTAACATTGGAAGATAAGTTTCAAAGATTTACGTGCATGTTTGCAAAGGATATGGTAAACGTTGTTAAGGATATGGTAAATGTTGGAAAGGTTATGGTAACAGCTGTAAAGGATATGGTAGACATTGCAAAGGATATGGTAATCGTTGCAAAGGATATGGTAATCGTTGCAAAGAATATGGTAATCGTTGCAAAGAATATGGTAATCGTTGCAAAGAATATGGTAAACATTGGAAAGGATATCATAACAATTTCAAAGGATTAGGTGCTTGTTCCAAAGGATATGGTAAACGTTGTTTATGATATGGTAAACGTTGGAAATGTTATGGTAACGGCTGTAAAGGATAGGGTAAACTTTGTAAAGGATATAGCAAAAGTTGTGAAGGCTATGGTAAACGTTGTAAAGGCTATGGTAAACGTTGTAAAGGCTATGGTAAACGTTGTAAAGGCTATGGTTACAGTTGTAAAGGATATGGTTACAGTTGTAAAGGATATGGTTACAGTTGTAAAGGATATGGTTACAGTTGTAAAGGATATGATACAATATCAAAGGATAAGATAGACGTTGCAAAGGATAGGGTAAACGATGTATGTAAAGGGATATGGTAAACGTTGTAAAGAATATGGTAAACTTTGCAAGGATATGGTAAAAGGTGTTTAGGGCTGGATAAATATTGCAACGGTTATGGTTATCGTTGTAACGGCCATGGTAAAAGTTGTAACAGTTATGGTAAAAGTTGTAACAGTTATGGTAAGCGAAATCCCAGACATTGGCAGCTGTGTATATATAGAATCGGTTGATGGTATGCACTGGGCCACCTTTTGATAGCATAAATGTAAGATCTTGGGTTGTAAAATAAATAAAGAACACAAAAAATGCCATTGTACAACAGTTTATGAATTATTGATAATCAGAATCGTTACAATATAACATCAGTTTGATACCAAGTTTATATAAAGAGAAACATTCAAAGGATTTTGTTTACAATCGAATCACCAGTTATCTAAATACAAAAAAGTCAAATACGAACTCTCATTATTCCAGGTATCTGATTGAAAAGACCAAACTTCTTTTGATAGTACTGAGCCCAGTAGATTGTTCAACTGCTAACGATCCTTAATAACTAGAACACCCGAATTTACAAGCAGACGCCAAATCAGTTTAGACGGATTGATTTATGGATTTTGAACAATATCTGTATTTTTATAAATGTGATATATAATAGTTAACAGTATACAGCAAGTCATCCCTAAATTAACTTTAGGAGCTAAGACTATTTGATATTCAACACAGATAAGGCGAATAAATGTAAATACATTGTAAATACAGTCTCAATATACCTCATTTTCTGATTTTTTTTTTGGTTATGTGTATATCATTTTTCATTCTTATAATACAGAAAATAAAAAGACAGAATAAAACGAATATATACATATTACAGAAATACTATAATTTAAATTTTAACATTAAAATTGAATAAAAAGAAATCATGAGAGCACTAAATACAGGTAAAAAGGGAAACAAATCTTTTCACAAGTCTTCAACTATAACATATTGCTTCTGTTGGGCAACATTTTACACAGATAGTTAAACAAATCGCTTTAACTTCTTAGTTTATATATCAGATAAAGTTTAAACACTCAAAGTTCTGTTGAAAATGAATCATTTTGTCTATAACATGGCAGTCCTCAAAAAGCAAATTTACCCCTAGTTCATCTCTACCATACAGTCACCATTTACTTATTTTTTTAAATTTACCCGTTAATTTAAACTTTATAGTAACCGTATTCGTTAATTAAATTTATCCCTTTTTTCCTCTATACAGTCATCCTTAATCATTGTTTAAATCTACCCATTAACAGTCACCCGCATTCAATAATTAAATATACCCCTGTCTGCACTATAGTCATCCCTATTCATTATTTACATTTACCCGTTAATCTTTACTGTATTCAATAATTTAATTTACCTCTTTATTGCTACTATACAGTCACCTACATTAAATAATTAAATTTACACCTTTACCTGCCTTAAACAATTATCCTTATTCATTAATAAAACTTACCTTTTTGTGTCAAAGTTACAGTCATCCTTGTTCATTAATTAAATTTACCGCTTTACCTCCACTGTACAGTAGTCTTTATTCATTATTTACATTTACCCTTTCGTTTCAACTACTAGTAAACAGCCATTTCTGGTCATTAACAACATTTAGCCTTTTTTCGCTATCCCCTGCCAAGTCGACATTAAGGGAAGCAACCGCTCTATCATCAATAACGTCTTTTTGTGAAAATGTTTTTTTAAACTAATACAGTTTTTGAAATACTTAAAGCCAAGCGTTCCATTTCTTCACAGAAATGTTGCCAATATATACGCAATGATGGAGCGCTTGACGTAAGGGAAGGTGTAAAACCGATCCTGAATAGAGCACTAGAAGTAGACTGGTTTGATTCCTTTATACCGTTCGTCCTCAGTGTGGTCAAAGGTCATGTTTCCTGAGCTAATACCCGTACCATTGCTTTTAGGGCTGAATTCTTCTCCGCCGGCTATCGCCATATTGTAACTGCCGCTGCGCACTAACCCGTCAAGAAGTCGCTCGGCCCGCAGTGTCATATCGATGGCTCTGACGTTAGCCAAACGTGATGTTGTCTGAGGCCGTGGTGTGACAATGTCAGATACACTATTCCCGTCACTTGTGTTATCTGTATCATATTCCGTCGAGAAGAGATCTTTGTGATATATGTTATTATTAGTTCGCGGAGGCGTAGTACTAAGATCATAATCGTCAAATCCCCTGTTACAGATTCCATCCCTAATTAGCTCCCTTTGGTCCGGACTAAAGCGATGGTGGCCACAGGAAGCAAATGTTGTGTTGGCTTTAAGCCGAGACAGATTCGGCATAGATTCGCAGCTAGGAATGACAAACTTAGATCCTTGCTTTAATTCAATGGTACTTATCTGTGGTAAGTCTTCAAAGTTACCGTACCTGCTCATATAATCCGAGCTCTGTAAACTATTTTGCCAGTCTATTTTGTCGACAATCGCCATTAGTTGTTTCTCCTTGCTGCTGCTATAAAAACTGCAGTTCTTCCGGTCTTCTCTCTCTAAATCACTTTTACTTGGACTGTCTCGATCAAACACAACTGTTAACAAATAACAGAAATAAGACATTGTTTGTTAAACAAAATGTTTATTCCTTGTACTTGTACCACTAAGTCGGCTCTGCTATTAAAAATAAGACAAGGCTTTTGGAAAACAGATTTCAAAACACCGTTTATTTTTAAACTTAATAAAACGGAAAATGATTTGTTATATACAAATGTTGTTATCTTCAAGAATCTAAAGTACAGGACCATTTACCTGATTGATCTGGATAAGAGGTATGTGAAAAACTTACGTGATCCAGTACTCCTTGCTACCATCACTCTACACGGGGACTTCTTGTCCTGTAACATCAGGGAAATCAATAAAGATAGGGTCAACAGTATAGTATTAAGTCTTCACTTATCTGGAACAAATCCTAACTTTCTGCTTTGTACCAGGGTAATTTAACCTGTCCACCACTGGCAACAGACAGTTGTACCCACGTTAAACATTAAGGTCTCGCTGGAATCCGGATCAATTTTGAAGACAAAATCTTGGAGCCTTTTACCACAGGTAACAAATTTGTGAACATTATAAATGCTAACATGTTGGAAGTTTGAATACTCTCGATTGGTAAATATATAAATTTGACAATAATCCAATGATTACTAGTAACTGTGTCTAATAGAACAGCATCTAGAACAAATAAAAAACAATAAATCGAAGAGTAAATTTAATAAGATGGACGCCCTGTTTCTACTCATTCCATATGAAGGCTCTTCTAAACCAGCAATCCTTATCAAGATGGGCAGACGTTTTAATTGTCAAATTATTGTCTGGCAGATCTCACATTTATTTGATCCTGGGATAGCATCGTTTTTAACCTTGACAATGGTATTTAATTATTTCGCTAGAGTGTTGTATCATTGTGTACACGGTATGTGCGTGTTTATTGTGTGATTATTAGAATAACTCTCCTTTACTGTGTGTAAGGAAATATATCGGATGTACTTCAATTTTACTAAACATAAGGTACCTGTTTTCTTTTGTAGGTTTTCCAGTAGCATAAGCTCAATATAAGAATGGCTATAAGGAGAAACACACAGATAGGAACAGCAATGTACACTCCCACCATAGCATCGCTGATTGGCGTAGCTTGCTTATCTTCTGAGAAATCTACAAGAAATTTTGTATTAAATACTTAATTGGTCCGATTTACAAAACACATTTCTAACATTCACGGGAACACCAATTTAAGTGTATTGTATATCTGCCTGACCTTCCTTCTCACATCTTTCAACAGGTAAATATTAAAGAAGCGCTGATTCAAATATTAGATTGCGATTGCTCGGATCATGTAAAGAATCAATCCATATAAAACTAAATCCCCTGTCTGTGGATGGCGAGTGTTGATAGTAGAGACACACCAAAGCGAAAACAACAAACAGCAAGAAACCACAGTAATATTAGCAAGAGTAGGGTTGTGCTCTGTTTAGATGCCAACTGTCACAAGGAAATGCACTGGTAATGTGACGACACATTGCAGAGCTTTTCTTTGATTAGGGTTTAATACCCACAAGTATTTATATGAGGACACGTTGTCCATTTCACCGTTTTTTTTTTTTTGCTAAAATACGGTGAAAAACGGAGAAGTTGATTAATTGATTGATTGTTTGATTGATTGATTGGTGTTTTACGCAGTGCTTAATGGTATTTCGCTTATAACAATAATTAATATAGGCAAACGAAGATGTGAAGCGTTTCCATAACTTTGGAAATTTAATGTTCATCCAGTGCTAGGTAAAGACAACATTGCTACTCTCCAAATAAACTGGCCGTAGCCAGTGAGCGAAACCAAGAGGGAACAACGAAAAACCACTCCGCGATAACGGGAGCCACATAGTGTGACTTACTGATACACCGGAATAACGGATGCTAGACAGACGGACCCGAACAAAGTGTATGGTACATCAACATCCAAGTAGAATCAGTAAGCAGACGCTCTAACCAGTCAGCCACGGTCAATGATATAAAGTAAATTAAACTTGATCCGCTGTTGGATAATCTACTATATGACCACACCACACATTGTTGATAGTTGGGATACGAGACAAAGACTTCACATATCACGTACTATTAGCTACAGCTCTCGATGAACATGCTGCCTGTTTATTGTGAATACTATACCTGGGAGTGTCCCTGCTCTTACAATACCGGAGCAGTTCTTCTGGGATGGATATCTTGCGTTAACAGAACATATTCTAAGGCTATAGATCGTATCCGGTTCTAGGCCGGTCAGTACAAACTGCGGACTGTCCCATGTAGAGGAGATATAGAAAGGCACATCATTTTCGCTCCGTAGTAATATGAATGTCTGTTTGTAGCCTCCACTAAATCCAGCCACACAAGACACAGCGATGGAGCTGTTCGTAGCGCTGTCAACAGAACAGTTCCTCGGGGCTTCTGAGGGGCCTATAGGTTGCAAATAAATACAAAATTACATGCAAATAATAAGGTCGTTTCGTCTGGAGGTTTAATTAACGTTATGAAATAAGATTCACTTGATTAAACCCAATAGAACCTGCCAACAGAGCCAACGTACATTGAAGATTATGTGTCAAAAACGTTGTGTGGAACACCATGGCCATATGCGACATTTGGGAAAATCTCCTTTCGTTGATTTGTGCCGAACATTATGATTCAGAGGTCAGATGCTCGAACGAGGATTAGAGATAGACCTGCAACATTGCGTGACGTCATCTAATAGCGGATGGCTCAAAATATCAATCTAGGATTTCTATTGTCTTTCCCAATAGTCCATGTAACGTTTTCTGTTGGATCTAGGATTCATATTGTAATATAAGTTTCCTGTTGTCTTGGCCAATCGCTCATCTTAGTTTCTTAATGTCTTGGCCAATCGCTCATCTTAGTTTCCTATTGTCTTGGCCAATCGCCCATCTTAGTTTCCTATTGTCTTGGCCAATCGCTCATCTTAGTTTCCTATTGTCTTGGCCAATCGCTCATCTTAGTTTCCTATTATCTTCGCCAATCGCTCATCTTAGTTTTCTGTTGTCTTGGCCAATCGCTCATGTAGGTTTCCTATTGTCTTCGCAAATCATTCATCTTAGTTTCCTACTATCTTGGTCAATCGCTCATCTTGGTTTCCTGTTGTCTTGGCCAATCGCTCATCTTAGTTTCCTGTTGTCTTGGCCAATCGCTCGTCTTAGTTTCCTATTGTCTTGGCCAATCGCTCGTCTTAGTTTCCTGTTGTCTTGGCCAATCGCTCGTCTTAGTTTCCTGTTGTCTTGGCCAATTGCTCATCTTAACTTCTTATTGTCTTGGCCAATCGCCTATCTTAGCTTCTTATTGTCTTGGCCAATCGCTCATCTCAGTTTCCTGTTGTCTTGGCCAATCGCTCATCTTAGTTTCTTATTGTCTTGGCCAATCGCTCATCTTAGTTTCCTATGGTCTTGGTCAATCGCTCATGTTAGTTTGTTATTGTCTTGGCCAATCGCTGATCTTAGTTTGCTATGGTCTTGGTCAATCGCTCATCTTAGTTTCCAATTGTCTTGGTCAATCGCTCATCTTAGTTTCCTGTTGTCTTTGCCAATCCCACATGTGAACTTGTAGCTGTGTTGGTCAGTTGATCATTAGTTTCGGGTTGTCTTGGCTAACCTCTACATCTAAACTTCTGGTTGTCTTGGTCAATCGCTCCTTTTGGGTTCCTGTTCTTGGTCCTTTTATACTGTTCAATCACCGTTGAATGTTTTGGGTTATCTTTTCCAATCGCCCATCGATTATTTTCTGTTATCTTGTACAGTCGCTGATTGAATGTTGTATGTTGCCTTATTGAATCGTTTTTTTCAGATCTTGTTCAGTCGTCCCACCTATTGACTTCTGTTGTCTTCTTCAATCTTCAACCTTTACTGCTTTCAGTAATCCTGTCCAATTCCCATCTACTCTTTTCTTTTTTCACTAATTAATTGTCTTCTGCTGTATCATTCAATACCTTCATCTCAATTATACAGAGATAGACCAGATGACATGAGGGGGTGTCAAACAGTAACATGCTTAATCTTGCTTGGTTATATTTGTTCTTTATTGTTTTTTAACGTCCTGCTAATGGTATTTCACTTATATGATGGAAGTTTATTCCAACAACAATTGACACTAGCACAACATTAAAATGTTTATTGTTTGCCTACTGTTCGGAAATTGAAATCCCTCCATAGTGTTAAATAAATGCAGCATTACTAATCTTTAAACAAACTGTCCCTAGACGAGAGCCCGATAAGGCGGTAAACCAGGATGAAACCTCAAACCACACACCATTTTCGCTGGACTTAACTCCGGTCGAATGGTGAATTCGAACATGTGAGCGGTAGGCTTAAGGAGGATCAGTCGCCCAACGAGCAAAACACTGAACCACTACCGGAAGCCAATTTAAAAGCGACATGCTCATGAGTTTTAATAAATACAGTATTGGTTACAAACCGGGCAAGACCAACTCAATGAAACAGCTTTCCTCCATGCGGCCAATGGAGTTGGTTGCATTACACACGACTGCTCGATAATCTTCCAATTGACTGTGAACAAAATCAACAGGGATATTAGTCCACATGGCCAAATTCCATTTCACTAATGCTCATTTCCTTGATAATTTGACAAGCCAACAGAAATGGAAAAAAGCTTGCATCATTAGGCTAACAGGTAATAAGATTATAATTCCATGTGGTTTGCTTTATTTCGCGAAAGGATCTCAATATCATGATGAAGGCATCTTTTTTACATCTTCTTTCACATCAACCATGCTCTTTCGTTTTTAAGGCAGCTATTATATCTACCATCTTATTGAGGGACAATGCGATTGATTTTTAATAATCTGTTTTGGATTTTGTGTTTATGGTCTTGATCTGTGTTTCACTGATATGACGACTTTGCCGTTATTTTGGCGAAAAATTATAGAGCAGCAGGGCAACATGAAGCTCCTTCCAACCGCCCGCGCCCGTCGGAAAATCAGGAAGAAACCTAGGAAATCACCGGTGTTCACTTTCATGCCTTGGTTTTTATGGTGGTCTTGAACCCGTTAACGCTACATTGGGTGGAACTAAGAATTTATAACTCTAGGTCCTGCAATATTTCACCTGAAACAGGATAGATTTGCTGGTACTACCTCAGACAGTGACTAGCTGTGTTAATACTGTACCGGACAGTGACGTTGTAATAATTGTAGGCTTGTCGCGGATGAGCAAGGTCCGTGAGCCCAGGGCCGGTTGTTACTGACACACGGTTGGGACCAGTCTGATAGTACCAGGAAAAGGTTACATCGTTAGGATAGGAGCCCACGGAACATTTGACGGTCACTGTGGAGCCTAACGCTACAGCGTACCTAGTCTGTGAACCCAACAGACAATATGGCTTATCTGAAACAGAATCAAATACACGGAGTCATGTTAGAGATTATAGCAAGACTCCTGATCAATCTGGACAAGTTAACCATTGATTCCGATACAGATGTGTAACCAAATTACTTTCAATTGGTTATTACATAATAGCGATTTTCACCTCGCTTCATTTTATATTCTGAAATATGTATTATCACTTCTGGTATTATGTATTTACTTTAATTGCAAAATGATTGTATTGTAAACCCTTGATTTGTAAACAAACTTACATGTGACTTCCAGAAATATTGGATCGCTCTCAACATGCCCTAGATGATTTGAAACCTCACATCGATATCGGCCAGCATCTTCTCTACAGATAATGGAGAACATTTAGGTATTAACGGTGCTCTATGATATGTGAAACTATCATTGATTGATCGATTGATTGGATTGATTGATTGTCTTACTTAATCTTTCTTAATGAATAAAGATCAGAACTGAAAGACCTTCATTGAGACAAACAGCCTGCACGGGTTGCCGAAAGCGGGACTTTAACTACGGAACTATTCTAGTTGCAGAATAGAATCACTTCTTTCCAGTGAAAGGCAACTGTTTTTCGACCTGCATATTTTCAAAGACAACCATCTGTATTGCACTTGCATTGGAGTAAACATAGCCGATAATTAGTTCATTTAACAGTCGGGAGCGACGTTATTGTTCGAAAAGACTGTCGGTCACCAGTGTGTACGTTGCTTATGTATGCGTTGGAGGGCATAAGTAACATCACAACGTATACAGAAGCTTGGTCATCCAAGTGAAATTTTAATATGTTGTATACATATCAAAATAGCTCTTTGGGAAACTTATACCTTTGGCATGTTTTCAGCTGACATGCGGTTTTAAAAAAATCCCGGTTTCAGTACCAGGTGGATAGGTACAATTTTGTGGTTTGTCGTTGCTGTTGTTTCGCTTGGGGATGGAACCCTCACTTTCGGCTTTATATGAAAGCATCAGGGGGCAGGCAGGGGGCAGGCAACAGGGGACAGCCACGACTATATGATATAACTACTGTGTTTTCGAACAATGACGTCAGTGCCGCTTTGTTGATTAACGGCTATCCTTTTCGATTGCAATTGCAATACAGACGGTTGTCTTTGAAAATAAGCAATAAAAATAATAAGTTTAGGTCGAAAAACAGTAGTCTTTCCCTTTAAGACGGATTTGGCTGGAATTTGGATAAGACGTAATACAGCCCCTAGGCCAGACTACTGACAGTATCTATACATGTTTAAGAGTAGTAGAAATCGGTCACCTGTTAACGTTGTATATGACAAGAAATGGGTAGCTGGCATTTCCAAAGTTATAACGGTCCCCAGTCAACAATATTCCCTCTCTTGTCCATTTTACCTGACTGGAGGTAGGCAGAGGACGCGATGAAACAATACAGTTCAACATAGCGTTTGAGCCTTCATTGACGAGATCATGAGTAAAATTCAACTCAATCGTTGGAGCATCTACAAATAAAAACAGACAATGATTATGGTCTGTGGGAAAATATCCGTCGTCAGGGGCGCATCACTTCATATGTGACGGCTGTGTGTTCCAACATTTACAGATACCAGTCCAACTATTTACATATGACGTGTGTTGCTATGTTGGACTATTAATCTTCCTGTGGTGATTATAGAGAAAGCATTGCAACCCTTCCATGTGATCTACACAACAAGGAAACACCATAATCATGCGTCACATATACATTGTGTGGTCATATGTCATGTTGTGGTATGGGGGATACTACTATATCTCTATACATAAAACGCAGAGAACTCTTATAATCCGTTAATTCCATTTAATCTCTCTACTCACTCAGTTAACAAAGAGTTGTCATGACACACAATTTTATTTTTAGTTAAAATTTTTAATTAAAAAATAGGGCACCACTCAAGGGGTGCAAGATACACCCAGCCGGAACATTTGTGCAAATTATAAGCTTCTTCAAAGTCTTTGTTTAAAAGTTATGGGCCGGACAAGGTTTTTAGTAAAATGGAAATGGTGACCTTGATCTTGACTCAATGACCTCGGATATAGGTCATGACATACCCCCTAGCCATAAGAAACACTTGTGCAAAGTATAAGCTTCTTTAAAGTTTTGTGTTAAAGTTATGGGCGGACAAGGTTTTTAGTAAAGTGGAGATGGTGACCTTGACCTTGATTCGATGACCTTGGATAAAGATCATGATACACCCCTAGGTATGAGGAACATTTGTGCAAAGTATAAGCTTCTTCAAAGTTTCTGTTTAAAAGTTATGGCCCGGACAAGGTGGTGCGGACAGACAGACGGACAGACAGCACTATAACATAATACGTCCACTTTCTTCGAAAGCGGGCGTATAAAATGAATTTCACATATATGTGGAAAAGAATTGTACATAAGTAAAATAAAAGCAAAAGTTATTCGACATATGTAGAATAAAGGTAGAAGTGA
>JARFOD010156299.1:0-12227 GCA_031763545.1 Mopalia muscosa | reverse complement strand
AAACAATCGATGACCTAATTAAGCGTACAGTTTGACAGTAGAATGAAAAATGCATAAATTCACTAGAAATTCTAAGTCACCTGTCACATAATGCAGAAAGGCCCAGAACGCGTCTGTAGCTGTGTAGAACGGCTGTTGATTAGCGACGTTTAAAGAAACACTGCCGATAACTGGGACATTTAGGGACATAAAAATTGGAGTCTCTCCAAATAAATTTTTTATAAGAAAACAAATTTTGCCGTTAATATACGTAATTTCATATATGTTGAATTACATTTTTAATTCTTAGAAATCCATTTCAACATTTGTTGAAAACAAATTCACAGAAGTTATTCTCTACAGACTTGAATGTCATTTATTTTACATATGTGACAAAGTATTTTTGTAAACAAGAATTCAACATATGACAAAAGTAATGTAACATACTATAGAACGAAGTTATAAAACGGCATACGGCACACGTCAACAGACATGTTTTTACTCGAAGGTAATAATTGCAAGGAAATTTCAAGAAAATTATTTGATTTACTAATCATTTTTATAAAACATATATTGCAGGTTTGATCGATACACTGAAGGAGGCACCCTCTTCAAGTGCAATGGAAATATCTCTGTTTCCAGTTGCCCAACAATTATCAAGTGAAGAACTGAAAACACTTCTCCAAGAGAGAACTGCTTGTCTCCCATCTGTTGGAGAAGAAGTAATTATATTGAATGTTTATACTACCTGAAACCTATTGACACAAACCTCTACCAGAATAATGCACGAATTTTGCTATTTATGCAATTATATATCAGAAGTAAATTGTATTAATGGACATATTTACTAGACATTTACCAAATAAAACCACAAACAAATGAAATAACAGTTTGGAATATAGAACTATAAAGGCACTGGGAGTGTGTTGAGCAATTCACGCTGGAGCCATATACATGCTTGCTCACAGGTATGTTGCTATGTTTACATGTTCCGGACCAGGGGACCAGGCGGCCGAGATATTTTGGCATATAAATCTGGTCAATCATTTTGTTAAAATCGATATTAATTATTGCAGTTCCAAAAAGATAGAAAACTGTTGGAAGAGCCTCAACACAAACACAAGTCTTTGTTTGATGAACGTCTTATAGTGTCACATCTGTCACTCTGATAGGACAAGGATGTATAGAATTTCCATATTTTATGCCAAAGTGGGACAGGGTTTAAGTTGTTTCCATAAAATAATCTAATTTGCATTTAGGCACAGTAATTAGGCTTTCAAAAGTTTTGTTATGATTGTAATAACGAATTGAAGAGAGCCTTGCAACAGAGCCCTAAACAAAAGTATGTAGTACTGACTCTTTGACTTAAATCTAATTATAAAATGGCTTTTTCTGTATGTCAACTCGCAAAAGTCTAAAAGTTACAAACATTATAGCGCTGGAAAATAGAGTCAAACGACAATCTAGGTTGTTTTATCTTCTTCAATCTTGGCTGGTCCAAAGTAAAACAAAATAATCTTTTGTGATCTGAAAGTGTATGTTCAAACGCAAAGCATGGGCTTAATATTGGTTTAAGAGTTTGTTAAACTATTATGCAAACAGCTTCGAATGTAACTTACATGTAATGTACATTTTCTTTGTCTTCTCTTTTCTTAACAGATGGCAAGATATACCCCAATTTATAAGGACTCAGCGGTTTGTGCGTTTGTTTATGGACTGTGCTTAAAATCACCGCCCATTTACGTCCCGTCCGATGTTACAAACCTTTTTTTCTTGCTGGAGGACAAGTTATTTAAATATTTTGACGATTGGCGCATCAAACAGCGCCAAAGCCTGACACGATTCTTTTTCGTTGACAGCGTGCTTTGGACATGGATGTTTGATGCGGACCTGGACGGCACATCCAAACGTGTTAAGAATATTATTATTTTGACACCAGAACAAGTAGACAGTTTTTGTTTCTGGAAAGATATAAACACGCCAATCACATATGATTAAGGTGGTAGTTTAGATTACCGGGACGCTGAGTGGTCTAGATGTGTTTAGAAGTGGTCTAGATAAAGTGTTTTCCCTAAATAATGCAAAGGATGCCCTTAACTTCACACTTCCACCTGTTGTGAGGATGGATCGGATTGCATTCCATCAAATACCGTAAAACAAAATAGTCGTTATTGCATAATTTTGCCATATTCATGCTTATATGTATTGTGAACAGGATAAAAAGAAAAAAATCACACATTAAGGTCTTGCTGGACCTCTTAGGCTCAACATGAACAATTATTTTTATCACATGCATAACATTCTAAGTATTCAAACTATATGTTGGCGAAACATGATTCGAAATTGTAATTGTAGACAATTAAAATTCTAACCTATAATTTATTTTTGCCTTGATCATTTCCAAGTGGCAAAATTTTAATTGTCTCTTACTGACACTTCAGTTTTAAGCAGACCCTACATTTTCCATGCTGTATTTCTAGAAAACTATTAATGTTAAAAAAATGTCATCTAGAAGATAGGGCCTCATTTTGCGTCCTTGATTTTTTTACTGTTTATTTGAAAATAATATTCCAAGTGGGATAGACAACAAAATCCATTGTGATCGATCAAAGCAAAATTTAAAAAAAAATATCAGGCACAGTTCATTTGTTCAAGGACTATTGTCAACTCGAGATATAAACCTTGAAAATTACAAACTATTTTTTCTATTGTCATCTAATCAATTTGCAATATTTTTTTAGAAATCTTAATATTTTCACCCTTTTTACAGATATGTAATCCTGAGTATTAAAGTTTTCCTAATAAATATACATATATACGGTTCAGCTTTATATTCTTATGCATTATAGACTAAATACAACAGGTGTTCTGAAAATCGACCAAGGGGTCCAGCAAGATTTTAACTTCAAAGACTAATTATAGCTAGTTAGTTCCATGGTTAATGTTATGTATTTGTTTATTATTCACAAGAAGTGCCATTTTCTAATCTTTTTATTATTACACTTTTTGACATTAACATATATAATCTCCCAAAAAAGAAACGCAACATTGTTTGCTTTTATCGAAATAAGAATTTGTAACATCATTTTTAATGCAGAAATAAGCATCACATTACATTGAAATCAAATACACTGGTTGTTCACATTTCCAAAAGTCACGTGTAATCAACAACCACTATCAGGTGCTTAAATTCAATTATCGGACATTTACACAATAACATGACCATGTTGTCATGTCTCAATCATGCACATTTTTGGAAGAATTCATGCTTTTAAATTTTGTTTGTGATGTTGCGTTTCTTTTTTGGGAGAGTATAATTGATTACATTGTCATATAATGATACTATATCACAATGACATTGTCAGTACTGTCACACTATTATTAGCATTAAGAGATCAATGATATTTGTCACATCAATATCAACACTTCCAGGACGTCTGTACCGGCACTACCAAAACATTTTGATCAACATCACTATCACATCAATGTCAATCCCACTTTCACATTAATATCAACGCCATTGTTAAATTAACACTGACAGCAGCTGTCAAATTAATATAAATACATGTAATATTGCATAATTATTCTAAAAGTTGAAATAGTGATCTTTACCAATCGTTAAAAACGGTCCTTCATAGTTTTTATATTTTTCATTGGTTTTGTAGAATTAGAAATTTCTTTTCGTCTGTCAACGTTTTGGTTTCTGGACACTAACTTTAAGATGGCTTATTGAATTAAAATGTAACTTAGTATGTGTGTTCCACGAGACAAAACGTCCCTTGGAATTGATTTTGGTATATGTCTACCTACAGCTGGCGCCACCTGGTGGCAAAGTCTAAACTTGGTTTTTGTTGGTTAACTTGAAAACTTCTGTTGGAATTCGAATCAAACATTATATGATTGTTCCTTGTGACAAGACGTCGCTTGGGGTTAGTTTTAGCATATTTCGGACTGCAGGTGGCGTATGTTAATTTACAAATTGATTGTCGAATTAGAATCAAACTTAGTTTGAGTGTTCCATTTGTCAAGACAGAGTACACATATTCCATGTGTCAAGATGCCATGTAGGATTTTGTTTGGTGAATTCTTATTTAGACATGCTGTCATATGGTAGCTTCTATTCAAACTCTCTTTTAATATTCCTTGTGGCAAGATTTCTTCGGGGGTATGTTGCGACTCAGTTGAGCTCTCGTTTAAATATATTTGAATGTTCTGATTTTTAACACAATATTGCGAACAAATTCAGGACAATACTGAATTATAGTTTTTAGGTTCACATAATGTGTTATACTGTGATGTAACATTGAACTGTTGACACAAATGATGTAAAATAACAAGCAATTTGAAAAAGAGGTAGCAGAAATTTCCTTTTTGGGCACAAAATATATACACTTGTTGAAAAATTCAAAATGGTTTAATAGTAAAACGGCGATATGTGAAATCTATGTGAGGGGGGGGGGGATATAGGATACTTAACAGTTTTGTCACATTAATATCAACTCTAATGTCACATTAACAGCATCACTATTTACACCCTGATATTAACTCTACTGTCATCATTTTTTATCTTCTCCCAGTGACAACAGTGACTATTTTTTCACTGACAACAATGTGTCTCTTATTGCAATGACAAAACAGTGTATATCTTATCACAAAGATACAAACCTGTATCTTATTACAAAAAAGCGATGTTAATGTTTTTGTCTATGTTAAAAGCGACACAGATAGACATTGGGTTATATATAATTGTGTTTCAACAAGAAAACATTTTATTGCAAATTATGTAAGTGATTTTGACCATTTTGTTTCTAAATTTCCATTGTCTCTATTGCCCCGTGAGGGAGCGGGTGGGCCTCTACAGAATACTCCCTCGGCTTCCTCGGTCAATCGTAAGAGATGAGAAAAGAGGTTGCTTTCTGCTTCCCTGGTGTTCGCAGAGCTAATTAAAGGGTAACGGGAAGCAGATTTGTTTGTGATGTCCTGTATTTGTGTCCGTCGTCATATAAGTGAAATACCGTTGAGTACGACGTTAAACACCAATCAAACAAATAAAGAATCAAAACAAACCACTGTAGAAGTATAGTTGAGGATTGTGGGTAAACTTTGTGTTGACCTGCTGCTAAGCATTGACACTAAATCGGTGTGTTTAAGATGTCTTTGTATTGCATCCTATGGTCTTGTAGTGTATGTTGCAAGGTCGTGGAAGGTTGTTTTCCTCGTCGCCCTTTAAATGAAGTGATCTTAGGCAATGCGTCAAACACTAATTAATCAAACACTGCAGCAGTAGAATAGTGCTAGAATGGAATCATTACTATTGTATCCCTGGTTTTAACTTAATAAGCAAAACTATAATAAAGCTATGAATATATCGAGTTTTAATACTTAAATGGACGGACCACTGAATTCCGACCTAAACTTATTAGTTTTATTGCATAGTTTGAAAACAAATATATGTATTGCATTTGTATTCTAGTAAGCATAGCCGTTAATTAGTTAATTTAACGGGTAAAACTGACATCATTGTTCGAGAGCGCAATTGGTCACCAGTGTGACCATATCAAAAGAACTATACTCTTAGCTTCCTTTCAATTGACGTGGGTTTTTTTTAAATCTTGTTTTTAGTACCAGTAACAAGCAGTTGTTTGTGTTGTTGTTTCGCTTAGGGACGGAGCCCTTACTTTCGGCTTAAATTGAAAGAATCCACCAGTGCATGTAATAGGGAGACAGCCACGACTAGATGATATAACTACCGTGTATTCGAACAATGTTCTGCTTTTTAAATTAACGGCAATGTTAATTCAATTGCAAGTGCAATACAGATGCTTGTCTTTGAAAATCAATAAAAATAATAAGTTCAAGTCGAAAATCAGTTTTCTTTCCTTCTACGATTTGGCAATCGTTAGACATTGGAGTATTGGACATGCTCTGGAATTTGGCTTCAGGTGACTTATTTCACTGCTTTTATAGACAACTAAAACCTAGACACTTTGAGGCAGGTCAGCAAAAATCTTACCGAATACTTCGACTTCACATAGACAGAGTCGGCGTTTTTCGTTGAAAGGAGGAAAGAGCCTTCTTCTTGTCAGCATCACAAACCGTCCTGTTTTGTTACAGGGTATGACAATTACCGGATCAAATTTGGCCCCTACAATTTGGCAGTCTTTCCCCAGGGAATCGAGGTCCTCCGATGGTATTGTCGCTTCATCAGTGACAAATACCTTTACCCTGGACACGACTGAGTCGCCTAGAAAACAGATATGTACAATAAACATGTGGACGGTTTTTCACTTTTATATCATTTCTCGTAGTTTCCAACACCTTTTTTCTCCAAATAAACACATCCACACCGTGGATCAATTAGGTAGATTGGGGTGGTCATTCCATATCAATGTACCGCATGTCTAACAGGTTTTCGGCCGACTTCCCACTTTCGTATAAATACAAGTTGCTGGTCAGTTATTACCACAGAGTTTTTTCTTTCAATCAAAGAATGATTGATTTATTGATTGATGTTAAACGCCACATTCAGCCGAATTTCAGCTACGCTGTGACGTGAACAAAGTACAATTATTTGACCAAAGGTTGTACATTGAAAGACAATTTTAATTCAGACTGCACCCTTGGTATTAAAACCAAAGGAAAGAAGCAATCGCAGCAGGGACTAGTCTTGAATAATGACTTGAATACATGTCCAACTTTCATGCGACTTGACGTCAGGATTTGTAACACAGTGAATTTGAGAAAGGTTGAACGCCAAATGTTCCCAAGATTCTGGCAAAATCCGCTAGACAAAGACAAATCGTGTTTAGCGCACGAGACACAGAATCCAAATCGTGTCTGTCTTGCCAGGATATGGTGGTTAGTGTTTTCAAACTAGTTATGTTTGTTTGTTTGATTAGGGTTTTATGTTGCCTACTCAATGACGAATTGGTCATTACTCATTCTGTCTTCCGGTGGATAACCTGGGCGATCTTAAAACCAATGGCAAACACCATTGATCCTGTGTTGTTCACCCATATACCTGAAGGCGACATTATGTTTGTTTGTTTGATTTGAGTTCAAAGTCGTGGCAAAGCTATTTTACTTTTATGACGACGAATTATCCACCACACACTTTGTCTGCCTTAATTACTGCCGTAAACCAGGCGAAAACATCGTAAAAAAAAACACCCCGTGATTACCGGAGGGTAGACAGACGGACTTGATCCTGTGAACGGTATATCGAGCTAGGAATAAAAAGCGCACACGATTGCCACGGCCGCAGGCACGGCAACAAAAGGACTGGAATCTGTAAGCTGTACATCGAGAGTGGACCACAAAACTATTCTATTGTCTATACAAATCAGCAATAAACTACTAAGACAGAAGCTTCTCTCCATAGCATATGTGCTATTGTTCCCGTCAGGTTGAAATTGTCAACTTCATTGAGACTCCCACATTTGAACATTGTATAAGCGTGATGGTTCAATTTTAATGAAATTACCTATATATTGTGAGGCAAGTTGTAATTGTGTAACGTGAATACTTCTTAAGCCACGCAATCACAATACTCTATAATTTGTAGTGAACACACATCCGTAAATATAGTATTCCCGATAGGGTTAAGAGTCCGATTACTAGCGTATACATACATGTACATTAACACTAAATAATATACATAAATAACATTTAAATAACATTAAAATAATCAAATGTCATTAATATTTTTAACTATTCCGTTAACAACTACAATTGTAAATACCCATTGTACACGTTCCTTTCTGTTTATACTGTTCTGAATTTATAGAGGATGGTAAATAATATGAGCTGTTTTCTCCAAACATCCAAATAAAATCATACATAATATAATTAAAAAAAAATATTTATGAGCACATTTATGAACCTAATATTTTACTAAATATCAATTTCGTGTTTTTTCTCACTCAATATTATTACATTACAACTGTATATATAAACATAAGGTTTATGATTTCAGAAAAATAAACCCCGAATTAGACAGGTTCGAATAACTATGAGAGATATTCCGTAGTAATCAAAAATGGTGTAATTTATACCGACTGTGACATGGTTAAGATTCGTCGAGATACAGAATGTATTTTGCTACTTACACGGGGAAAAGGCGACGATTTTAACAGTGAGGACCGTCCTAGTTTCACCGAGATCAACATACCACCAAGGTATATCTTGAAGCGTTGTAGTTGCACATGAGCTAGCTTGGGATGTCGAGTTATCTCCATCAACGGCCAAAGAGGACGGAAACTGTTCACCGGACTGAGCTGATGGTTGACCGAGTGCAATATTTTGAAGAGCTGTCGATAAAAGTAAACACTTCGAGTGTTGGTAGCTCGCCAAAAAGCAAAACTCGACATCGAGTTTTATACATGATAGTAAATAACTATAATGGACGTGGGTGTAAAATGGTTTGAGATATATTTAACCGTCTATTTTTACAACTGAAATGAAAGTATTTGATGATCAATATATTTTGGGGACTGTCTATCCTTGACACTGTCTTTTCGTTACAGCGTAGCTGAGATACAGCGATAAATCAAGTAGAAGGCTGAGTGGTCTGGATAGCCTGTATTTACTGCTGGCGATACGGTGCCTATCTGTGAGGGCAGTGTGTTCGATTCCCGGACGGGTTTCATCCTGCACAATTTTCCGACCTGGAATCTGTTCAAACTAAGAAAGTATTATCCCCAATATTATTTTTATGATGCCCCTTAGCTCTCAGAAAACCAGTGCTACAAGGAGCTCACTACCAGCCCTCGGGAAACCAAACTGAACAAATTACCTGTAGTGCTCGTCTTGAAGTGAAGTGTAGATAGGAGCAGGAAGATAGAGACTCTCGGTTCTCCGACAACCATAACTACGAAATGTCAAATAAATACACGAAATTCTTCATAGACTGTAGTTCACAGTTCGGGGAACACAACCTCTCGCGGCATCTGTGGTCAGTTTATTTCAACCCTTGTCAATATTAACACTACTAATATCCCGTTGGGTTACTAGATTCTACGGCTTCCTTTTCCCATTATTCATGATCAATGTCCAAGCTACTTAGTTGATGATCTGATCGATCAATCGAGTTTTATGACCTTCTTTAATGGCGTTGTTTTGTCTATCTTTGCTACTATTTGTTTCGCGCTCTATAGGCATACCACTGAAGCTTTTGCAAATATCCGCTCTGATAATTTATTTCCATTGTGTGCAAATACTTGCAATGATATACTTTGCAACGGAAAATATAAGCCATTTGTATTAGGTTTAATATTCTAACGTCTATCGATCTATGTTTGGTTTTGTTAGGCCTTTCACATTTACCTTCAATGTCTGTAATTTAACTTCCTTATTGTTTGTCTGACTCGCCGAGGATTTCATTACTCTCGTAATTGTATGCTCGCAATAAAGTGCTTTATTATTGCCACAGACAGAATATGCGAAGAGAACTGATGGTGTTTTGTACAGATCATTTGTTAAGATGTTTTCATCCCGTTTCGATCATTTGATTAAGTCCGCGAAGCTATAGCGCGGCGAAGAACAACGTTATATCTAATCCCGCTATGTATTTCAATAAGTGCATAACATTCATTCAAACGGCTTCATTGTTCATAAACTATTTTAAAATTGAATCCGACAATTGTACTGTAATCTCATCGTGTTCGCAATGTCTTTAATGTAGGATTATTTTCTCTGGTCGTCAAATCTAAACACTACCCTATACTGATGGCTCCTCATAAATATGCCCCCGCTAATGTACTACGCTTGTATAACCAGCGATCGGCTTACAGTATAGCCCATACTGGCCCTTTACGCAGGTAGATATAAAACATTTTGCTAGGTATGGGCCTAAAGCATAAGACCGACGTTGTCCAATGAGAGAATCACACAAGATTCTATTCACGGGTTGACCTGGGCACGTGAGTAAACAGGTTTGTAAAATGGCGGCTCAAGGATGAGCTGTCCCTGTAACTAAGTAAACAATCAAAGCCGAAAGCGCGTTGAAAGATCGACTGTCTTTGGCTGGTGTTATCAAGTCTCCGGTAGCCATACCTAACAAAATGTTCTATATATACCAGTGAATAGGGTCAGTATGGGCTATACTGTAAGCCGATCGCTGGTTATACGAGCGTACGGCTAATGTGGTCTGGCGCTTACAAAAGTTTTTTCACATTAACTTCTCCCACAGCGAGTTCGGTCGAATTGCAATTAAGAAATTATACAAACAAAGTGCTGGTGTATATGGCCTAGATATCGGTGACCTGGTTAACTGAAAGGCTATATTTGTAAAAAAAAATCAGATATTAAGTCGAGCCCGAACGATATATATAAGATTACCAAAAACTAATTTTTGGTTTATTTATTGAAGATATAAAGAACAATTGTAGTCCTTTTGTCAACTGCATCTATATATCACACTAAAAAGGCAAGACGGCGGCTCTTTTAATCAAATGTCTTCTAGCAAAAATAAACTCGCGGTTCGCAGTAAAAGGTTTTACTGAACAGCCGTGCGAAAATGTGGCTTAGGGATTCGTAGTCCCATCTCCCCATCAATCGTATTCTCACGAGAGTTTCTATAGTGGACGATCGATTCTATTTTAGAATGATCTCCACATATAAACTTAGGGCTACTTGTCTCTGTATCTTCTGCCTCGTATTAACAAAAATATTCAGTTCGACAATCTAGACTATCTGGGATCGGTTAAATTTGACGAACTATGTAGATGTCACAGGTGTTCTTATTCAATGACTTCTGCGTTACAACCCTTGGCGAGTCTGTGCAAACTGAACCAGGTCATTCAGGGATACCATTAAACCAATGCTTGGGATTCGTAGGCGCCAATCGGAAGACGTAACACAAACGCACTTGGCTTTCAGGATGAGCCTTTCGGGTTTTTTTAATTTAGTGCAGTTCACATTAAGCTATTGATTGCGTTCAACATGAAGTGCTAAAAAAACATCGGTTTTTTCTGCACTGGGAAACCAACTGGTTGCCAATTTGAACAGACTCTTAATTTGAAACACTGAAAACGTTGCGCTTCTGCGATCCCTTTTACACAATATCGAAACCGTGCGTCAACTCGACTTTCCTCCCCTCAATATAGTTCAGGGTCCCAGTTCCTGGGCACACGTCTTTGATTTAGCTGGCATTGCCAAATTTGACCATAAGGCATACTGATAACGTGTTGATGTCCCTTAGAGACTGGGACGTGAAGAATCAATAACATTTCTGCACCTTGTTTCCTCTCCCTAAGTCGTTTCCACTTCTAAGCTTTCACGTTAGCAATGTTTACTCTTGTCTTATCTGATCAAAGTGACAGACTTATCTTATCTCAAAACCCTCATCTTATCAAAGTGGCAGACTTTATCCATTTCATCTGAGATTTCCTCTGTGGCTTTCATTTTTAGAGGGCAGTGGCTTAGTGGTTAGCGTTTGCGCTTAATGATCCAACTTTTATGTATGTTTAAGAGACTGTTTCCATCGGTCGACCAGCAGGTATATCAGTGGTCCCCCTGGTTTCCCACCATGATTACATGAAGGCAAGGAGCAATGTTTAGTGGACAATCCGTCGTCATATAAGTGAAATACCATTGAGAACAACTTTAAACCCCAATCAAACCAACAAACAAACACTCATTTTCAGAGTGTCCAATCCTACGGCCAATAAACTACTTGCGTTCCATAGTTTTTTCAATTTGTATTACCAGTATGATTACCGTGAATCAACAAGATACTGATCTTACTTCGAGGTAGCTTTTACTGGAGAGACTGGTCCGTCTGTCCACCACAAGATGTGGACCGGCAATCACAGGGTTTCAATACGATTTCCCACCGAATTTAAGTAAGGTATACAGTGGGAAGTGGACAGTCCGTCATGATATAAGCGAAATACGAAGTAAAACCCCAAATCAATCTAATAATCTCGTTTCTTCTACAAAACACTTGGACCCTCTACGGAAAATTTTCTTTTGCATGTATTTATCCGACAAACACACGAAATAGGCCACCATAACTTGGGCTGGATACAAAATAAGAGATACTGCACGAAGCCATCTTCAGAGGAGTATATATATCATACAGAGCATATGTAATACAGATGAAACCATGTAGAGGCTCTATCAGACCCGCCTTTCAAAACTATCTTCGGATTACTCAGGGGTTAATATAAAATTTACAACCTTTGAACCAATTTATAACATTTAAAAATTATTTGAAATCTCCAGACACATTCTAAAGAGTATATATC
>JARFOD010156288.1:0-12228 GCA_031763545.1 Mopalia muscosa | reverse complement strand
GCTTCCCGTTACCCTTTAGCTCTGAGAACACCAGGGCTACAGAAAGCAACCTCTTTTCTCGCCTCTTACGATCGACCGAGGAAGCCAAGGGAGTATTATGTAGGGCCATGGCCCACCCGCTCCCTCACGGGGCTGCAAGCGTTAGGATCGTAGGACATGGAATGAAATTCGTCCGGCACCTTTTTCACTATTATAGGTGCTATTGTCACACTTTCTTTACATCTGCATGTGTTAAAAAGAACTAGTGGAATTTCAAGGCTAGAATACATCTCCTAAGGAACACAGTTCTGCACTCTTACATTCATAAGTAAAATATTTAAAACAAAAAATCCGGTTTTGTTATCCGAAAACCATAATATGACAGGTACACGGTGTGTTGTCTAGTTACCCTACCCCGTGGCTCTATTACAGTTTCTTGAGAAATCAACAGAAGGGGAAGTTTATGGGCGTCTTCTACCTGCTGTGATTTCTGTGTCACAATGCTGTCCCTTCGCCCTAGTAGGTAAGGAAATATAACAACAAATCAACTAAAATAAAACTCGCCTGGAACCTTTAAACAGATCCCCAGCTTGCTACCGTGTCTAAATGTATATAGATAAAGACTCTTTTGAAGCCGCTGACAGAATTAAAAACATTTATCCAGAACTCTTCAACAACGGATATGGCTTCGTCTCGTTTGATGCTACGTTTCATAATGACAGAACTAGAAAATCATATTGTCACCGAACTTATACAATCTAATAACACTGAGTTTAACACAAGGTGTGTTGACGATACACTAGTTGTGATGAAAGCAGAAAAGATTAAACTTGTAGGGAATAAACTAAATTCATTTCACCCCAAAATCCAGTTTACCTATGAAGAATTCATAGACAACAATAATGTAAAATTTTTGGATTTAAAAATTTCCAACCTAGATATTACCATCTATAGAAAACCGACAAACACAGTTCTGTTCAATACATATGGAAACTGTGAACCGTAGGGACGAAAAACTACATGGAAACATTCACTTTTGTCCAGAGCTAAGAAACTTTGTAGTACGCCCAAAGTTGATCATATCATAAAGTTCATGTCATGGAAAGGCTTCCCTAAAACTGTAACTAATAAATCAATCAGAAAACGTAACGACCACAAACCAGGTACCAAACAAGAAGATAACCAAGTAGTGAAAATATGCGTTAATATACCTTACTTTGGTAAACAAAGTAAAATTTTATATTGTTTACAAAACTATTCGGAGATTGAAACGCCTCCTAAACACTAAACATGTAAACTTGCTATACAAATGCTCACCAATTTCCTCCTTTATACCTTGTAAAGATTCTATTCCAATAGATGTACAAAGCTATGTTGTGTATCAATTCACTTGTCCTGGCTGATCAAGTCAGTATATCTGCAAAACTGAACCATGCCTTCAACAAAGAATGAGTGAATACTGTTCTAACACAAACGGTGAAATCTAGTAAAATCTGTCTAATTGACGCTACTTTCCCCATATCACGGACATCATAACTATTCCCAATAGACTCAAAAATTAACCAATACATTACAACACTATCCCATTTTCACTAGCTCTAAGAAACACAAAAATCATCGATCGAGCCCAACACTGGAATTGTCTATTATTCAAGGAAGTGTACGGGTAAAAACCCGAACACCACCTGTAAACCATGGGCTTAAGGCTTCAAAAGAAGGAATAATTTTCAAATAGTTAACGACTAAAATATGTGTCTCCAACAAACGAATTAACCAATTCCAGAACATAAGCGACACCCGACAATGTCCCTTTCCAAGTATCGTTGTTCTAGTCGTGCTCCATGTTGCAGCACCAGGACAAGGATTGGAGAATTCGGGAGTTTTCATTTCAGTTGCTCTCTGCTGGAGTTAACACGTCTACGAAAAGTTATGTAAAAGATAGACAAAATCTGAAACTTGATTTCTCGGTGTCAATAATCAATAGAAAACAACCACGATCGTACACAGATTGTAGTTGTGTGTTGACACAGCACTCTTACGCATGAAACAATATAACACTTTATAAATTTACAGTTATTTTTACCTTCAATTAAAGACAGCAGTTTAAGCCGCATTTACATGCTTTAGCTGGTGACGTCACGAACCAGTTCAATCCAGACTTAAATAAGTTGATACACATCGTCTGTTAAGAGCATATCCTGATCGATGTCCATTAACAATAGGATATTGTAAAGACAGAGTACCACGTGGTGACTGGGTTTGCACGCTCTAGTGCTGACATTGTGTCCTACCACTGTATAGGGCCACTTGGCTCTCCCAACCTGGCCAATTTTGTTAGCAAGGCCAACTTCTAATCACGTGGACGGGTTAGGTTATAATTTGGATTTATTGAAAACAGACTATCCTGGCTATCAGTTTGAGTTCTGCTTTACAGTTGCGTATTGTGGGGAAATTATACATTGCCCCACACGAGTCCTGTAACTGGCGGTGATATTTTGAGACCTGTAGGTCCAGTTTTTTTAACACACCTGTCAGAGTATTGTATATCGTGCATTAATGCCAACGTATGTCTTGCGCAACGGGATACCCTTTTAAATGAAGTGTTGAGACCAACTGCCGTCCGTACCGACAGGGGCCGATTTAGGTGGCATTAAGTTACCAAGTCCACCGAGTTGTGACATGATTTAAAAATAAGGACGCGTACCTGGGATATACCTGGACGTTTATTCGGATAACTTATCTATAAGGTAAGAATTCTCTGTTAAAATGTGCTGGTATTTCTTTTCCACAACTTTCCTTTTATAATCGTCAGAAAAATCTTAATTACGGTGAATCATCGGAGACAGGTTAACGCTGTATTATATATAGTTGAACAGTTCAACTCCTTGTCAGTGTGCCAGGTATTTCGTTAACGTCTTATTTTAACTCATTATAGCTTATTACATATTATAAATGCTTATTAAGGATAATCCGTTGACTTTGTGATTGCATGCTATTTTGGACGTTTATATTTTCAATCAAAAAATTCTGCTTACACAAATCCTAATATTATATATACATATATGTTCCGTAATGATGTATATAGCAGATGTATATAACCTAATGGTTGCTACGTATACTCTTTATCTTTGTTATTGAAGTCGGTTGTTTTTTTCTTAAATAAAAACGTTTTGTTAAGTTTCGTTTACAAAATCCTTATATTATAGTTGCCTTTATGTTCGGAAATAAAGTAGACAAAATATTTACTAACCTAAAGCTTGTTCGTATACTTTTTCCACTGTTATTGAAGTCGGTGTTAGTATCTACATCGAGACGAAAATCCACTAAATTCTATATATTATTCTAATTGTTAAATAAAATATGTTTATGAGCTGGGTAATAAATGCACCGATTCGTAACAATGAGGTTATCTGCAAACACAACTCATACCCTGGTGAATTATGCCCAAAATATTACATCCGAAGTCTTTTCTAGGGTACTGTCGATTTAAAATGCGAAGAACAGGCTTTAATATTATGTTAGACTAGAGGAATGTTTTGGATATGCGATGGTTTGCTTTGTGATATATTTAATCTCAATGTCTGGCCGTTCTATTACTGGAGAATGTCAAGTACCCTGTAGCAATCAAGTTTAACATGTAGAATCATTACAGATTTAACGCACGTTATTATTAGCCCAGGGTGAAAACTGGATAAGCTTGACCTGCCGTTGGCTGTCTATATCTGGATGGGAATCAGCTAACTCTACTAAAACGCCAGGTAAACGCGGACTCTGATAGGTGCAGTTACACCCGTCACGGTTAAAATCTCCACAGTTCACATGTATATTATATATTATACTTTATATACCATGTTAATGGCTATAGCTTTCTCTACAGACGTCTGTAGATTACCCTTAACACAGCTCTAAAATAAGATCTATTAGGAAACTTAAAACATAAGATGATTCGTCGATTAATCGATTTAATTAATTTAATGTGATTTTCAATTAGAAATAATGGTATATATATTTATATGACATTCGATGTGCAATAAACTAGGCACAGTTGTCATTAGGGCCTAAATATTATGCACGATTTGAATAATAAAACCATCAGCTGAAATCAATTTACATATATGTTATATTTAAATATGCATATGACAAACGTTATACATGTGTTATATGGGCAGGCTGGGTTACAGGTTAAGAGCTAGGCATTATGAGGCGTATAGCTCAATCCCATAGCTTCCTGACTGGGAGAGGGTGGGTTAAAAGTTCAGGACTAGGCATTATGAGGCGTATAACTCAATCCCATAGCTTCTTGTCCAGGAGAGAGTGGGTTTCGGGTTCAGGTCTAGGTATTATGAGGCGTATAGCTCAATCTCCTAGCTTGTTGCCTGGAAGAGGGTGGGTTACGGGTTCAGGGCTTGGCCGTGTGAGGCGTATGGCTCTATCTCCTAGCTTTTTATCTGGGAGAGGGTGGGTTATGGGTTTAGGACTTGGCAGTTTGAGGCGTATGGCTCTATCTCCTAGCTTGTTGTCTGAGAGAGGGTGGGTTACGGGTTCAGGGCTAGTCCGTATGAGACATAGTTTGTCTCATAGTTTGTTGTTTAAGAGACGAGTTAACTGATACGTTGTACATGATTCTTCAAATGTACCAACGTTGTTAAGAGTCATACGGTTAATTTGTATATTGCATCAAAGCAAAAAATAATATTGGAATTTCCATTCCTTCGATTATTTACTGATTAGGTTCTAAAATGTCTCTTACGAAATGTAATACCTAACGACTGAAGTTGCCACAATTGACATCACCATACTTCAGTTTTCTTCAGAAGTTAAAGATACTTTGATTAATCTACACCTTTTAGATATATCAGTGAATATATTTTTTCAAATCTGCTTATTATTTTTTTTAGATATTTAATAACACCGGATGAAGTCAAAAGAATAGCGTCATCAGCGCCATATCAAGCACTTAAAGTTTCTATTAAACTAATAATCAATCCATCAATCAATCGATCATTCTATATATTGTTAAGCTCTTAAATTTCCTTAAGTTCGGCAATTAAACATTCCTTAAATCGTTTTGAACAAAATGTTGGTGAACATCTAAAAGTAAATTTTCATGATGGTTTATATTATACTGACCAAGCACAATAGTAACTGCGTGGAAACCTAATGTTAATAAACAAGTCGATATCCAGAAACCGGTGACCAAGACAATAAAATAAGCTAAAGTCATTTAAGACAGGTGCTAAGGATATTATATCCCCATTTCGGTTTTGTATAGTTTCAACAAGAATATTGAAATACTTTAATCAACCGGGTTTCTTATTTTCACAGAGGATATACAATGTTATAAAATATTTAATAAAATTATGTTTGCTGGTGATACAATCGTTACTAGGTCTCATACTGATCCAAATAAACTGATAACGTGATATCATTGGTACCATTGGTCTCAAAATCGTAAAAACATTGTGTACATCTTTTGTTTAAAGTTAATAACTCCAAGTTGAAGATGGTGACAAAGTTCATTCCAAATTCTAATTGCAAATATGGCAATATAATTGAGCTGTACTGTAAGCTTATTTACAAGGGCATTTCTGAATGGGATCAGGTTGACACGCATCGTGTTAGACACATCGGTGTCTGTCGGCCCAGTCAATATTAGACTTGAAATATCCTAGAAGTCCTCAGTATCCTAGAATGGTGCACACCCGCTATCGCAGAACATAAATCAAAGAATTTAAACCATACCATACAGAGGGAAAACATCATCATTCAGAACCCCAGAATCAACATATCAGACAGGAAAACTTCAGGAAGCCGTTCGGATAAAACGACTAGACCCCCAGACTGAACGGAGACAAAGGTCTGTGCCTCACAAATGCCTTCTGATTGCTTAATTACCACCTGATATATAGTTATACATATTTGCATACATTTTGAATACTTTCCTGATAATATTATTTGACGAATCGTGTTTTCATAGAAATATTGACATTACACCTGGGTCGCCATTAAAGGTGGTTAAATAAAGGAACACAATTAGTGTGAGACTGCTGGTAAAGGATAGTCAATTTGTCTCTCAAGTCGAAAGAAGAAATAATTTAAATTTACTTCCTTATTTATAGCTTATACAATGATATTATTTTATACATTTCTGAGGACAAATCGATATGCAATAGGAAATCCGTTTAATCATGTCGTTGTGTGTAAAGCTGTGTATTAAAATGTGTAATTTATACTTTAGCTACAGCCTTCTATAGGCTATGTTTTGTGATACAAGCTATAGATTTACATATACTTACTTTTAGAAAGACTTTAACCATAGGAACATTTGTAACTGGATAACTTAACGAGGCTTCGGTCGAGGATACGTGTAGAAGATCTCAAATACTCTTAATATAGACTAGGCGTCTGAATAAAGGTGTATCGTTGTTTTGATCCACACTCACAGATAACATTATTAGGTTTAGTTAGCTTTTTCTTTAAAACGATACCTTGCGCTACATAGAACACATGTTGTGTTTGCCTTTTTTTATAGTTAGCACAGGACGTTAATCGTGGGGTCAGCATCAGTTTTTTCATTTCCTTACTCTCTCTCTCTCGCCTCCTCTATTTATCGCGATTTTGACAGAAAAAAAGTCCAGTTTGTCTGCATCTTAACGGTTGTCGACCGTTGATACAATTGAGACAATACAACATAAATACAAAGTTATAATGACCTGGATTAAAAAGCCGGTAGAGAATGCTGTAACACAAGCCCTCTGGCAAATAACATTTTGAATTGGGATATCTAGAAATTCCTTGTATGTTAAAAGCTATTTTACAAATTCATTGTATCTTAAAGCTTTTTTAAGAACTGTTTTATACATGGTATCATAATGAGGATTGTCTACACTGATATCAGGACATGTGGACGAGTACAACTGTATACATGCCAACTTAGACCAAATGAATCTGTAGGACACCTAACTCTTTCAAACGACACCTTCCCCACCCGGATCTACCCTTAAACATCACAACCTAGTTCGGAAAAATTTCCAGATCTTCGTTGGAATGCTCTCAGAGGAGATTGTCTTTTCGCCATCTTCAAAACATCCAGTTTGTCTGTAACATGGAATGCTTTATTAACATTTGCTTCAATAGATCTGACATAAGTCCTTTAAGACATATATATGTAGACATAATTCGTAGCTTATATCAAAGTTTCTGTTAACAGTCTTTCTAGACGAAAACTTCAATCAATCGCCTCTCATAATCTTGACAACTATTCGAACTCGAAACAGTGATAATGTTTTATAACAATTAAATTATCAATAAAATTTGTCATATCTCGTCTATTTTATCGGGTCGTTTACATTCGACCCGAACAGCATGGTTGACGCACACCAAATCAAGGCGCAGTAATTTTGTGAAGTCACATTGAATAACTTTCCATGTGATGAAGATGTGTCTATTTCAGGTATGATATGGCCGCTGAAGGAATCCCAAGTTGTCTTCTGGCCGCGATAGGATGGGTGTTTATTATCGGCCAATGGTATGGCGTTACGTCACAAGGTAATCTAAATTATATCTCACACTTAACAAATGTTAACAAAGACATCTTAAACCCTGATATTTCTCGAAAAGAAAAAAAGAAAATTTTACACCATTGAGAAATTAAACATGATACATATTCACATGCTTTGACTAAATTACCTTTAATCATGCAGCTGGAATGCTATTTTATATTCTCTGTCAAAACTGATTATTGTTTTTAAACAATAATCGTCTAGAAAGATTATTATCATTAATTCGAAACGTCTGAATGACTTTCAAGTCTGAGTAAGTAACGATTATGATAGCAAGTCGAGACCGGGAAGTCTACTTATTTTCGTATTGAACTCTGTTTCGTGGTACATAAGCGTAGTTTTGCACAGTTAAAATGTGAATAAAAATAGCGTTTTTAACAGTTGATTGCTCTTTTTATTTAGAATGTCCAATCGACTGGGAATCATTTGAACAGAGCTGTTATCATTTTCAATTTCATCCTGTCAAGGATTTTGAAGACGCCAAGGTCGCATGTCAGGTAAAGTATGGATTGAAGTTCGTCGTCAAGGACATCACTGTTGAATATTTTATATTCATTATAAAAAAAGTGATCGAGTCTATAATTGTTACGATTGTCACAACCAATATTGTAGTTATCTTTTCGTCAGTTTTGAAGCAATTTGCGGATAAAAACTAACAACAATGCGGCATGGTCCAGTATTATGTTGTGTTGACATTAATGCTTTATTTTGAGCAATATGTAGAAAAGGATCGGCCTGTATCAATTCGTTAATAAACACAGTTATCTCGCAAAACATAAACATGATTAAGTAATACCAAAGCTTTTTCATAAATGGAGGTTTATTTCTACTACTGATGCAGAATTATCTCTCACGAGTTCCTCTTTCTAACTACTGATGCAGAATTCTCTCTCACGGTTCCCCTTTTCTAACTTCTAATTCAGAGCTAACTCTCGAGATTTCACCTTTTCTAACTACTGACACACAATTACCCCTCACTATTCCCTCTTACTTTCTAGTTACTTTTTAACTATACGGACACAAAATTGTCAGCGTTATCCTTTTTTTGAGATTACTGACACAATTACTATATATGCTTGATTGGGGTCAGATGTCGTATTTAAGGTAATTTCACTCACACGGTCACGTGTCAGCCCAGTGGGCTAAGGAAACCACCACCGACTCCGATGGCGGCAGGCAAAAACACAACAAGACAAATACAAGTCACCCACAGGACCCTCTTACCACCCGCTCTACTGATACAGCATTGTTTGTCAATGATCGCTCCTTCATAACAACTGACAGAGAATTCTGACTCAACGATCTCTACTTTATAACAACTGATAGGAATTCTGACTCTGACTTGAGAATTCATACTCAAGGGTATCTCATTTATAACAACTGATAGGGAATTCTGAGTCAACAATCTCTACTTTTCTTACAGTTAGCGGAATCCACTTTTGACGCTCTCCTCCCCATTCAACTATTGGTACAAACATCTCTCACAGTGGTTCTTTTTTTTTTTGACAACTGATTTTTTGTTTGGGCATAACGCTCATTTGTGGATTTGGCTGGTTTTCAGTCGAAATCTTTATAAATGTGAAGATGGAAATCTGTTTGTTGTAGGCCTATGCAGCCTCTCTCGTCAGTGTGGAAACATATAGTGAACACGGCTTCATCACGGATTGGCTTCAGCGAGCCGACCTTCAAAGGTAATTGTCTATTGCAAACTAATCTACCTTTGCTCTTTGCTCAGAGCATTATGAGCTGCGCATGCTTACTGTTTTCTCCAAAGATCAAAATAAAATTATAGATAAAAACGTGCAGTTGAAATTCGGAAATATAAAAGCATATGACATCCAGTAAAACCGTTTGAAGTGCTATATTTAGATTGACACCGCTTTATTTGAACACGTTGCATACTTTCAGAGAAAGGTTAATATTTAACTTAAGATGTTTAATGATAAAATGATAAAGCCTTGGAAATTCCGTTACCCATTACTTTTATCGTTGAGACTGTTTTATGCAATGAGACAATTTTATGACGATAAGACACTCTTGTTTGAACTTCTAGAAATCAGTGGTACACAAGTGGTGAAGAGGACACCTTAAAACCAGGGAACTTTTGGTGGACAGGATCCGGCGAAGCGGTTAATCCTCTTGATACTCATTGGGTCAACAACAACGCGAAAAACTTGAAGGGGAAAGCGATTATCTATCAGTATACAGGTATTCTTTTGTTTATTTCTCCTTTCTGTTTCCTATTTTAGAGGCATGGTAAAAGCGATGCTCTCGGCTGCAATAACCCATATATCCCCTGACAGGTTATCATTAAACATACTTAAATATGACATCAACTTATTGTTTCTTTATTTTATAAAATAACCTGAGGGTTACAGATATATACCTTCCTACGACGGATGAATTTGACTGTGGTTTATGCAGTACTCAATGTTTAAGATCCAACCATAAAATGGATATAGCTCGATAAGAAAATTGAGAGCATAATCCAAAACAAGAAATGATACCCCTTTAACCTATATGCATTTTATAGCAGAACTCAGCATCGTTTCTAGTCAACAATAAAATATTTTACAAATAACATCAGGACTATCGTCAATGGTAATGAGCGACTGACTTTTGATTTAGTATGTCTTGCCCATTCCAGTTAGATCAGGCATAATACTATACTGAATGATCTTCTAGACACTGTGGGTTTATCATAGTTGAATGTAACAATTGTCTAATAATAATAATAATAATTCCACACCTTACTCATTATCAAACCAAGTTGTCGAGAGCTGCTGTGTGATGGGCCATTTTAGACCGTTTGAGTAAGGATTTTGACAGATCTGTTTAGATAAGATAGTTTTTCTGTGTATTTTTCTCACACACTCATACATGTGTAAAGTTAGGTTTTTATTTATATTTAACCAACAAACAGTTTTCAGCATCATTTTCAAGTTCCAATGATCATTGATACTTTCTGTCAACATTTCACAACAGGTACCACGTTTGGTTGGACCCGGTCTCGATCTTATACAGAACTCCCCTATATCTGCGAAATACCTCTAGCGGAGGCTCATCGAATTTTCCAACTTCGAAGATCTTTCTGTAAGTTTTGCCTATAAACACAATAACAAAAGAATTAATCATTTTGTTACAACCCAGTCGCTTTTTTGATTGGCAGAATCAAATCGTCCCCAGGGTTGTATAATTATAATTTGCAATGATTGTAAAAATTATCATAAAATAGGTACATGTTTACAAGAGATTATGTACATTGGCATTACGAACAGTTCACGTATGCATGGTTAAGCTGTGTAATTAAGTCTAGAATACCTGAAATGTAACATTTGATTAACATGTTATAGCTCTGGCTAAGGACAGTTTATTTAGAGAATAGTAATGCTGTCTTTTCTTATGACTGGAGGAAAATTAACTATCCAGCTGTATCAAAAAACCTCATATTTAATGGTTGGGCTAGTGTCAATAATGTTTGAGATACACTGACGTCATATAAGTGAAATGCCCTTAAATACGGTGTAAAAGATCAATGATTCAATAATGAATCATTCAATAAATCAATCAACATGTAATATTTTCAAATAGTCAAACAGAAATTCTCAGTTATTGCTTTTCTTCTCGTACATTTTACATTAAATAATGCTGTTTTTATTGAATAACCTGCAGTATATGGGACTGATATCGCTGATGCTTCAGAGATCGAGCAAGGCCCTCGCTTTATTCTCGAGCCTTATGATCTCACAATAATAGGAACGGCAAATAACGAATATATCGAATGTGAGGCTACAGGCAATCCTCCGCCATCTTATCGCTGGAGGAAGCTGGTCGGTTCACAATTCGTGGATGTGAAAGCTGACAACCCCCGCTACACATTCACCAATGGACGATTCTCTATTCTCGACCCAACAGAAAAGACTGAAAGTGGAATTTATCAATGTGTTGCTGAGAACAAATTCGGAACAATCCTTTCCTCATTGGGCCAAATATCATTTGGATGTAAGTAGAATATTATTTTTCAAAGCGATTAACAACATAATTTGTTTTTGTTACATCACATACATCTGTAGGTTACTCTAGATTAACATCTATTTAGAAACTTGTCTCTAACATCTACACCATGAGATGATTCATCGGTGTTAATATATCGACAAACCTAGTTGTGCTACTGAGGATAGCTTTTAAATATATGTAATATTTGTTGTGTGTCTGCACACTAGTAATTTCAAGCAAAACTGCATTAAGACAATTAGATACGGACTATTGCTCCAGGACGTCAAAACTTAAATATATTTTTATTTTGCACGTCTTTGTATTTATCATGTTACATAATTAGCATTTAATTGGATTATATTTGATCGTTGATGGTACACTTTGTTGAAAATGATTCAAGTTTGTAAACATACTTATACAAAAGATCACGTGTTGTCCAACTAAATAAGGTGTTAAAAGCGGGTATTGATATGCTGATACATAGCCGGTATCCATGTTTGTCACGAAAGTATACCTTTCAAATTATATAGAACGAGATGCATGGCTCTTGAAGTCTTTAAAATTGTAAATAAGATACACCCAGAATATTTGCAAAACATTATTCAAGTAAAGGTCAGCGCGTACAACCTACGCGATAATAAACTTGTACATATCCCAAGATACAGGACAAAAACATATGGCTACCAATCCC